>PVJS01050745.1:0-14211 GCA_004027185.1 Glis glis | reverse complement strand
CTTATAATCCCAGTACTTTGGGAGGCGGAGACCAGAGGATCCGGGTTCGCGGCCAGCCTCAGCTCTCTCTCTCTCTCCCTGTCTCTCTCTCTCTCTACTTAGTGAGGCCCTCCGCAACTTTGTGAGGCCCGGTTTCAAAATAAAGTATAAAAAATAGGGCCGGGGGTGTAGCGCGGAGGTAGAACGCCCCTGGGTTCAATCCCCGGTAACACAAAAAAAAATCTAGTGGTATTAAAATATAAAATTATATAAAGCTTAGGAAATCTAACAGCCAGCTCTAAATTATTTCACATAAGCAGGGAAATAGTAGATAAATAAAGTTCTTTGCTTAAAATGGACAATCGAATTGTTTTTCTTTCTGTCGGAAATTTTGTTTGCCTCTATAATCCATCCCATTTAAGCTGTATCATTACTTTGAATTTGTGTGTGTGTGTGTGTGTGTGTGTGTGTGTGTGTGTGTGTTACTGGGAATTGAACTCAGGACTACCCTACCACTGAGTTACCTCCCCAGCCCTTTTTATTTTTTCTTTGGGGGCAGAATGGCCCAGGCTGCCATAGCAACTTGAAATCCTCCTCCTTCAACCTCCCCAGTAGCTGGAATTACAGGCATGTGCCATGTCCAGCTAAACTTCTTTAGAAAGTAAAATAGGTCTGTTTAAACATTTGCATTTACAAAATGTTTTAGTCAGCTTTCCTGTTGCTGTGACCAAAATACCTGACAATAACAATTTAACGGAGGAAAGGTTTATGAGGGCTCACAGTGTCAGAGGTTTCAGTCCACACAGCAGGCTCCAAGGCATAAATCCTGGCAGCACTAGTGTTAGGGCACGTGGTGAGTGGTGCTAACTCTCACATCATGGCAGCCAAAAGCAGAGGCAGGGAGAGGGGGTCCATGGACATATATAGAGGTCCATGACACCTCCCTGCCAGTGCCCTGCCTCTGAACCTTGGGGCACTGGGCACATGTTTTCAACATATGAGCTTTTGGGTTTGGGGGGACATTTTATTTTGGTGGGGGGCATTTTAAATACAAACTATAACAGTATTTTACAATCATTTGTATAGCAATATTTGTAAGATTATGAATGCACTGGGCAGGTGATAACTACGGTTACTTGTAGTTTACATAGGGAGAAAGAAGTAAACACACGAGGTCACACAGCAGTGGAAAATTGGCAATATAATAGTTATTCAGACTATCCACTTTAAAGTTTTACATTGTTTATAGTAGGTGGGGAAAACTAGAGGGGAATCATGTATTTTATTTCATACTCACATATTTTATTCATCTAGATATAAACAAATGTATTGTGATTACAAATTAACAATCAAATGCTTAGCATATTCTGGAGTATCCTATTCGCTCTCTATTTCAAAGAAAAATCAAACTTTTTCAGATTGAAATTATTGACAGATTTTTCACATTGTAAAATGGAGTTTAACAGAGGCGTCAGCTGAACTAATCTGTCTGTTCCCAACTTCAGTGTTCTCAACTGCTTATCACTTTTGAAATTATGATATGGATAAAAGAATCAACCACCAAGTGAAGCCTCAAAAAATCATTTTGGGAGCCGGGCATGGTGGCACACGCTTGTAATCCCAGTACTTAGGAGGCTGAGACAGGAGGATCGCAGGTTCGCAGCCAGCCTCAGCTACTTAGTGAGGCCCTCTGCAAATTAGTGAGACCCTGTTTCAAAATAAAGAATAAAAAATAGGGCTGGGGTGTAGCTCGGATGTAGAATGCCTCTGGGTTCAATCCCCAGTACTGCAAAAAAAAAAAAAATTTGGAATCCAAATTGAGTATCTGATATATGGGAGATATTATTTTCTTATAATTTGAATAAGCATCATAACAATATATAAATCTTACCAAACTTTCCAAAAATACAGATTTATATTTTTGCATTAGTTAAAATACATATTTTAATTAATTCACTAAGAAATCAGGAGCCGAGCCTAGTGGTACACACCTGTCTTTCCAGCTACTCAGGAGGCTGAGGCAAGAGAATCACAAGTTCAAGGCCAGCCTGGGCAACTTAGCAAGATCCTGTCTCAAAATAAAATAAAAGTTTAGAAAAGGGGCCAGGGATGTATCTCAGTAGTGGAGCACTTGTCTGCATACACAAGGCCCTGGATTCAATCCCCAGCATTGCCAAAAATAACAATGATAATGAAAAAAATCAAGAAAGCCGAAAATACGGGTGAGAGGTAAATTTCTCTTCAATTAAAAATGAAACATAATAAATAGTGATAAGAACAATTATAGTTGGCATTACCAAATTAACATTTTCTAGCACCTAGAGACATTTTCATTGTGGTATGAATATAAATGGTTTCATTCATGTTGCTATGAAAAGGAAAATACATGTGTCAGTATGCAAATTTTAAAGCAGGGATGTCCAATTTCTGGGAGAAAAAAAATCATCCCTTTTGAAGACAATGATAAATATTCAAGTTTTCCTTCATGAAGGTAATATTTTTTGTCTAAGTCAACATACTTTACCATTTTTAAACTTTTCTCATCATATTTTTGACAGCCGGTTTTCCAATTTTGACAGCTCTTTAAAAGTAATTTTAACAGCCGAGTGATTTCTCTTCTAAGCAAAGTCAGATTATGTGAAATGTCAATGTAAAAACCATACACTTTGACACATAATCATTTTTAGTTGAATTTACTTATTAATTTTGCTTGCTATTACTAATAAAACGTAAGTGCTTAGCTAATTGTATTGCTTTTGGAAATGTTTTAAAGATATTTAAAATTGTATCCTGTTCACTACAAAATGTCTCATTTTATCACAATTAGTTGCCCTTCCAAAAAACGAAGAGGAGGGTAGAATGGCAATGCTAGGTAGACGGGAGGCAATCGGGGAACTGAATGAAGCGGCTACTGCAAGGTACAAGTTTACCCTTGGTCTACACCAGGGCGGAAGCATGCCTGAGTCCCCTGGGGCCCCTTGCAAAATAGATGCCCCCTTCTCCACTGGAACACACTCCCAGGGCAGGAGAATAAAAAATATCTTTTCCTTCACCCACTCTCTCACCTTGCTGAAAACTACTGGAGACAATTTAAATAAAAACTACCAACTTTCTTGACTGAATTATTCCAGTTAATTCCTTCATTCCTTTTTTTTTAACAAAGTGTTGCAAGAGGTGAAGAGGTTATCTAGTAAATATAAAGAAATGGGTTATCCGTTCAAATATTATCTTCTCTTTATAACATTTGCTCTCGTCTCCTGTTTCCTGATCATTTGCTTTGGCAGTTGAAAGCTAATTTCTCCACAAAATGACATAGTCATAACCTTAAAGAAAAAAAAAACTTTTGCAGGAAAGGATTTCATTTTAGCCGATGATCCATCAACCAGTGTTACAAATCATCTGAAAACTATTCTGGGTAGAATACAAATTTCATCTCATGTGTACCAAAAGAAATTCTAATGAACCTAGCAAAATTTAGAAAAGTCAGATTATTTTTATTGGATAAATTCCTTCTGAAATACAAATTATCTAGACTTTAAGTCATCTTGTCTCCATCACTATCTTCAATTCAGACATCAAGGCCCAATTTATGTCAGCCTGGAGTAGTGGCGCACACCCGTAATCCCAGTACTTGGGAGGCTGAGACAGGAGGATCACGAGTTCAAGAACAGTCTCAGCAACTTAGCAAGACCCTCAGCAGCTTAGTGAGACCCTGTTTCAAAATAAAGTACAGCTGGGGATATAGCTTAGAGGTAGAATGGCCCTGGTTCAACCCCCAGTACCACCAAAAGAAAAAGTCCCCGTTTCCGTCATCTTCTCTGGAGAGCACTTCTTGAATCGATCAAGTAAAATTAAATGTGACAAGCATAAGGACAAAAGTTTCCTGTTAAAGATTGCTGAGCAGAAAATCCCAGCAGATCCTGGTTATAAAATCCAAAACTACATCATTGCATCCACATTGCAGTCAAGAAGCAGGGGAGGGAAAGAGAAGAAAGCACCTGGCTGCTGGGGATTCCTGCTTAACAACTTCCTTACTTTTACCTGAATTTAATTGGCCATAGCTGTATCTCATGGCTACAGCTATCTGCAAGGGGCACTGGGATTTTACAGAATTTTTGGCTGAGCACCCATCTGTCATAAAATCCAGATTTTGCTAGTAAGGAAGAAGAGATCAATTGGCATTTCGTAGTTAACTCTTACTGTCTTTAGCAATAGATAGTATTATTACATTCTTGTTACAAATAAGGAAGTTGAGATGTAGAGAGCTTGAGTAATTTATCCAGATCCCAAGTGGTAATTAAGGGTTAAACTCGTATTATCTGGCTGTAGTGCCACTGTTCATAAAACTTACCATCTATTAAGTTTTTACATATGTTTAGGTTCTAATATTTAGGTCATCTTAACCCATAAGACAGGAATGATACACTTGTTCCTTGATATCACTACCTTGCCTAGTAGAGGACTTTACACAGGAAAATTTTATTTTATTTTATTTTTTGCGGTACCAGGGATTGAACCCAGGGGCTATAGAACCCCCGGCCCTATTTTTTATACTTTATTTTGAAACCGGATCTCATGAAGTTGCGGAGGGCCTCACTAAGTAGCTGGAGCTGGCCGCAAACCCGGATCCTCCAGTCTCCGCCTCCCAAGTACTGAGATTACAAGCGTGCACCACCACGCCCGGCCACAGGAAAATTTTAAAACATACTTCTAGATGATGATGATGATAAAAACTGTTTCATTAAAAAAAAATGGATAGCTTCCAGTGAGGCATGGTGGCACACACCTGCAATCCCAGCTATTCAGGAGGCTGAGACAGAAGGATCCAGAGTTGGAGGCCAGTCTGGGCAATGTAGGCAGGCCCTGTCTCAAAATAAAAAACGAAATTGCTGGGGAATCTATATCCCAAATTTCATCCTTCCAAAATGCACAACTTACAGTGTTTAGTGTAGACACATAGTTGTGCAATGATCACCAATAGGTAAATTTAGAATCTTTTCATTATGCCAAAAAGAAATCCCATGCAAATCCAATTTCTGAAATTGAGTGATATGATTGTTTTTATATTATGTAAACAGTAAAGAGTTGCTGAAAATAAATCTTGAATGCTCCTCAGTCTTTCCACATTCTCTACTATACCTCCTCTCCTCTACTCCTGTCCCTTAGATGCATGGTAGGGAGCGGAGACTAAGAAAAAAACATATATTTCTTTCTTCTCTTTCTCTCTCTCTTTCTCTCTCTCTCTCTCTCTCTCTCTCTCTCTCTTTCTTTATTTCTTTCTTCTTTTTTTTTTTTTGCTGGGGATTGAGGATTGAACCCAGGGGCATTCTACCTCTGAGCTACATCCCCAGCGTAATTTAGTTTTTAAATTTTTGAAACAGCATCTCACTAAGTTACAGAGGGCCTCACTAAGTTGCTGAGGCTGGCCTCAAACCTGTAATTCTCCTGTCTCAGCCTCCCAACTACTGAGATTACAAGCGTGTGCTACCACACCTGGCTAAAAATGCACATTTCTCAAAGTGCTACTAAAATAACAAAATAAAAACCTGTTGACAGAACCTGAAGGGTTAGAAAAAACAAGTAAATTTGACAAATCAGCCTTTTGGCAAATAGGCTTTTGGGAAAAGAATCTTCCTCAAAATATCCTAGAGGAATATAACTTTGTCATGTAGATATTCTCAGGTCTTTAAAAGGAAGCAAGAATCTAGAAAAAAAATAAAGATTTTTTTACCAAAAAATCCCAGTCAGTGTGATTTACTTGTTCTAGGTTTTAGAAACTCTCTTGAGTCTTGTTGTTATAGACAGCCGGGAGCAATGACATGCATAAATGTGCCTATATTCATTGTCAATGTCACTGTGTGGAATTGCATTCATTTATATCCATATATTAAATATATATTTACAGACACAAAATGCAACAATGAACAAAGCAGACACAGTCCCTGTCCCATGGTCTCAAGAGTCTCAGTGGAACTGATTATCCCATCCCTGGAGATGTGCCTAGCATTGTAGATCTTTATTTTTTATTTACTTATTTATTTTGTGATACAGGGGATTGAACCTAGGGACATTCCACCTCCAACCTACACCCCCGGTCTTATTTTATTTCTTTATTTTGAAACAAGGTCTCAAAGTCTCAGGAAATTGCTCAGGTTGGCCTCAAACCTGTGATCCTCCTGTCTCAGCCTCCCATGTATTGGGATTAGAGGGGTGCACCACCACACCCAGCCTGTAGAACCTTATCAATATTTGTTCATATCTTGGGAACTGAATTATGTGATGTGTATACAAAATAGAATAAGGCAAAATTCCTGCCTCCAATAGTATTACATCCATTTATTATGAGACTGAACAATGACGAAATAGTTCATCAAGCATGATAAGTGTCTTGATAGGGATACACATATCACTTACCCCAGTCTGCAGAGATTGGAGTGATTAAGAGAAGGCTTTGTCAAGAAAGTGATAACTAGGTAAGACTTCAAGGACAGTGATTGAAAAGTTGAAAAAGGAGTAAAAGTACACTGGACTAAGGGAAAACCAGGGGCAAAGGTCAAGAGGAGACGAGAGCACACATCTCCACATCGCTTTCAATTACAATTTTAAACATTTCAGATGAGGTAATTCTAAGTCACTCTCATCATCCATAATGAACTTTATAAATAGTCCCTAACTAGCATCCTTTTTCTATTAGTAAATTGAGGATCTATAAGAAGATTACTACATGTCTAATATCAGAGGCTTTGAAATAACTAGCGTATGGCAGAGTTCACAGGACAGGCCTGAAGAGTCAGAGAATAAAAACACTTTAATTATTATTTCCTTAACTTGCCAGGAACCCTACACTTTATAAACAATTGAAAATTAAAATTTAATAAAAGTTTTTCTTTTATACAGCTCTCCCCAATCTTTAATTTGTTCATTCACCCATCTATCTTTTCATTAAACAAATGCATATCAACTTCTTTTAGGCCAAGGTACAAGCACTGGAGATTTATCATGGACAAAGGAAGGTAAAAACCGGAAGGAAGCAAAAGTGGCCAGACAGAATGGTGGAGAAAGAAAGTCGACGGATGTAGAGTCATAAAGGTAAGGAGTGCAGCTCACACGGGCCTTGTATATCTTTGTAAGAATTTTGGCTTTAAGACTGAGTGAGATCAAAATAAATAAGAGTTTGAAAAGAAAAAAAATGTGATCTCCTGAGTTAGATATTAACATTTCTTTACTATGGCTTGAATAGAACCCAAAGACAGACAAGAGCAAAACCTGAGGCTGCTGTAATAATCCACGTAAGAAGGTGAATGGCTCGGGCCTGGGTGGTGGACAGGAAGTGGGTGGATATTGGGTACATATTGAAAACAGGACCAGCAGAAGTTATTGATAAAGGCCAGGCGTGGTGGCGCACGCTTGTAATCCCAGTACTTTGGGAGGCGGAGACCAGAGGATCCGGGTTCGCGGCCAGCCTCAGCTCTCTCGCTCTCTCGCTCTCTCTCCCTGTCTCTCTCTCTCTTTCTCTCTACTTAGTGAGGCCCTCCGCAACTTCGTGAGACCCGGTTTCAAAATAAAGTATAAAAAATAGGGCGGGGGGTGTAGCACGGAGGTAGAACGCCCCTGCATTCAATCCCCGGTACCGCAAAAAAAAAAAAAGAAGTTATTGATAAAATGGCTAATGTGTGAAAGACAGATAATAGCCAAAGACAGTAATAAAGACTTTGGGTCTAGCAATTGGAACAATGGAGTTGCCTTTCCCCATAAAGGAAAAAACTGGATGAAGTATTTGTGGGAGCCAGGCGTGGTGATGCACGCCTATAATCCTAGTACTTGGGAGGCTGAGACAGGAGGATCGCAGGTTCAAGGTCAGCCTCGGCAGCTTAGTAAGACCCTATTTCAACATAAAAAATAAAAAGGGCTGGGGCTGTAGCCCAGAGGTAGACTGCCCCTGGGTTCAATCCCCAGTACCCCCCAAAAAAAAAGAATTTGTGGAAGAATACCAGAAGACTAATTCTAGAACACAGTGAGCTTCACATACAGATTCACTATCCAAGTAGAGATGTCTTATGAGATGCTGTAAATAATGGGATTCAGAAAAGAATTCTGAATTTATTATATTTATATATGTATTTTATATGTTGGTATATTCATAGCTTTATATATCACTTGTTATACTTAGATATTTTATATTATGTTTATATGTTTTATGAATGTTATTATATTATATTAAGTATATACTCAGATGTTATGTCAGCATTAAATTGGCAATTAAAGCCTCAAGAGGGATAAGTTCAACAAAATAGTTATTAAGGATAGAAGAAGCCAGGCACCGTGGAGTACACCTGTAATCCCAGTACTTGGAAGGCTGAAACAGGAGGCTTATAGATCCAAGGCCAGCCTCAGCAACTTAGTGAGGTCCTGTTTCAAATTTTTAAAAAATAATAAAATAGGGCTGGGGGTGTAGCTCAAAGGTAGAATGCCCCTAGGTTTAATCTCCAGAAAAAAAAAAAGGAAGAAGGGAAGGAAAAAAAAAGGATAGGAGAAAGAATTGATGTGAATACTGAGCCCAAGGACACTGTGACATTGAGAAGCCAGGGATATTGGAAAGAGATAGAACATCTTAGATGTAGCAAACAAACACAACATAGCAGCGCTGTAAGCTTGTTGTCCTGGAAGCTCAGTAATGAAAGTGACTTAGGAAGGGGACACTGATCGGTTTTGTCAAATGTTAATGAGAGTTCAAGGAAGATGATGACTGAGGATGGACCATTAGATTCAGCAGCCTAGAATTTATGAGTGACCTGGATACAGGCAGTTTCAAACACATTCTGGTGCTGAAAATCTGTTTGGAATGAAATCAAGGGAAAAATTAAAAAAGAAGAGAAATTGGAAACATCATATAGAACCATCCCATTTCCAGTAGTTTTGTTGTAAAAGAAATGAGCAATGAGGAAAGGGAAGGATTCAAAAGGGGAAATGGAGTAGGAAACAAGGTTTTTTAGAAGTATAAGCAACAGAAGTATGTTTATGTGCCATGGGAGATATTGAGGAGCAAGGGAAATACTTGCAGTGAAAGAAAGAGAAGAAAGAATTTCCAGGGCCACATCTCAGAATGGGTTAGAGAGGGATAGAATCTACTACACATGTAGAGGGCTAGCCTTTTCTGGGAGTATACTAATAAAAACTCAAGTAAATGAGCATACAAATAGTTAGGTCAAGCCATGTCAAGGTAGGAGTTCATGATAAGTCTCTTCTGTTTGTATCATTTTTCTTAGTGAAGTAGAAATCACAGTCAACAGCTTAGAATAAGGACGGAGAAAGAAGTGCTCAGGACTTAAAGAGAGAACTTGTAAAATAATCATCAAAGTCTTACAAATGAAGTAGGAAATCAGCGTATGATTGCTCATCACCACAATCCGAAAGGTAAGATGAGGAGAGCATTGTTTTGTTTTGTGTTTTCCTCCACCTACATTCACTCGCAAGCGGACAAGTGCAGAGTAAGTTGGGGGTTTCATTATGCTTTACCCTGCTAAGACCAATGCAGCAAGAGGGAGGCGGAGTGAATGGTGTTTGCTGGGAAGCGCTTCTCATGGATAGAAGGTATTTAGAAGCTCACATCACTGAGCTGGGCACAGAGCGCACTCCTGTAATCCCAGTACTTGGGAGACTGAGACAGGAGGATTGCAGGTTCGAGGACAGCCTCAGCAATTTAGCAAGACCCTCAGCAACTGAGAGAGACCCTGTTTAAAAATAAAAAAGGGGGAGCTGGGGGTGTAGCTCAGAGGTAGAATGCCCCTGGTTTCAATCTAAGAAAGGAAGGAAGGAAGGAAGGAAGGAAGGAAGGAAGGAAAAGGAAGGACACATCACTTTAAAACCAAGACATATTTTAAAGATTGTTGGATTTCATGATTGCTAAATTTTATACTATTCCTTGAAACAACAGGAAAAAATTATATAAACCTTTTCATTTTGTGTTTCTATAAAAGCTGCTTTCATTATCTGCTCGTCTTTAAACTGCATCATTGGAAAACCAGAGACTTCTGTTATCAATAGAAGTACTGTGGTATGGGCTGCTCCAGAATAGCATAAAGTTTGTTTAAAAAACTTAAAATCAAACACCCAGTAATGTTAAATTATCCCTGAGTGCACATTATTTAGTTCCTCATTAACTTAATTGTTTTCCACTAAAAGTGAAATGTGCAATATGCAAATTAAATAATATTATGTGTCAGAGTTTGAAAGAAATATTCATTTAACATCGGAAGAAGGTTTTTTTCCCAGGAAATCTTGTTCATTTATTTTGCGAGAATTTTTGTTTGTCGCTATTTGTTCAAAACATAATACAATTGTGAGACCTAGTGCCTGCTGGCAAAGTTGGAATAGCTGTCAGCAGGAAATGGCAAACTAATAATAAGTGCTGGTAAAATATTTATATTATAGTTTACTGGGAAGCTGAATGTAGTTTTGTATTTCATTAGTGCTTGAGGCAGCACATAGTAGCATATTTGTACTCTAAAATAAGTGGATAGAATTCTAAATACTATAGTAACCTATCTTTCAGCTATCTGCTGGGGGAAAAGAATTAATAATAATAAAGCCTTTTTGCTAGTTGAAATTTAAGAAATTTTAAACAAGGTCCATAGGGCAGTAATTAGCAGCATCTCACATTTAGTGTTATTGGACACTCGGCTGCCGGATCAACCACTTCTGTATGTGGCCTAGTAATTTAGGTCTGGTTCATAATTTTCAATAACAGAGCTATTCACAAGGGAGGGGTGGTCTTAAACCACCACAGGACTCAGAAGTATGGTGATGTTCAAGTACAACACTATGTTTATGTACTCCCCAAAGTGTATCAAAGCTCAGATGCAGAGAAATAAAAGAAAAGTCAAACAAAACAAGCATTAGACTGCGTTAAATAAGGTATGGACAAGGCAAACAGGTGAGGCATTGTTTAGGTGGCTAAGGTAGATCAATATCTATTCTTGCAAGCCAGGAATCCTGCCTGCTTTCCTCTGCTGCTCTGCAGATCATCTTACGGCTTGCAGACAGACTGTCGCCTAACCCCAACTGACAGACAACCTATTTCACCCCTGTAAAAATCATACCCATCTTCTTTCTTTGTGATTCACTGAGGGGAAAAAAATGTAACTGCCAAAATAAAATAAGACCAGATTGGTTTTACCACACATCCCTTTTCACTCACTTCATTTAAAAAGGACTCCTAATTTCTCTTTCATATATAATTTTAATCTACTCAATAAAATTATGCAAGTATATTGTGAATATAGCAAGGTGTGGGGGGTATTTATGGAGAGGCAACCAAATTTATCCAAGTAACAAATAACTGGAAAGTCTCTAGCACATAATAATCACTCAATAAATATTAGCTAATATCGGTATTCCTGTCCTGATAATTTTTAAAGTCTAACAGAGGGATGTATACAAAATCAATTAGAGACTGAAGGAAATGCATTGAATATAGAGGCAATATTTTAGCAATTGTGGAAACATGTTTAACAATCCTGTGTAGCTGAACTTTGACTAAACAATGGAAAGCCTCATTTGTTTTATTTTAGGACATAGTGACATCAATTTGCCTTGTTCTGATAAACAACAGGATCTTGCATAACTTTTAATAATCTTTTAATTTCCCTATACAGCATGATGTTTTAATTCCAGTGGGAAAATAAAAACCAGAAGTGTTTTCTCTAAAATACAAGTACTGTACTTTAGTTATATTAAAAATAGCCAAAGTTTAAAACCTGTCTTCTGGTTCCATCAAATTTAGATTATCCAGACTTCCATGCAAACTGAACATTATATAATTTTTAACCTAACATATATAATTTTATTGTTTATTTTTTACTTTATAAGTGAGCTAAAACACCTTTTACTGACATAAGGACAATGGTAATTCCTACAACCACAAAAGCTCTGTGTAAAGAAGAAATAGCAACAAAGGTCAATTAATAAAATAAAAACTATAAAAATGTACAGAGTTCTAATTTCACTTTCTCAAATGAGAAATGTTTCATGTTTTATTCTTGAATATAGTGTTTACTGAGAATTACAATTTTCCTATGTGTAGAACTTAGATGTTAATTTATTTGTATTTTCATATCAAAGTTCATCCCTATATTTTTCCTTTTCTGAGTTGACAAATAAAAGCAATGACTATTTTAATATAATATTGAAAATACTAAAAGCTAAGACTGAGATATTTATTTTAGTTAGTGTAGGAATTTTTGCCTTGATTCTAAAAGTGGAAAAGGTGATATTTTGTAGACTGATGCATTCCCTATTTCTAAGTAATAAGAATATGTCTTTTCATTACTGCTAAAGTTATCTGCTCACCTCCTTATGCTAGAAAAAATTTACTTGTCAGATTGGAATGTTTGATACAAATCCTCCTATCTTTTGAACTAATATTTCTGAAATACTACTTTATAAACAAGTGGAATGTTTAATTAAACAACTACTTTACTCCTAATGGAACAAGAGTGTGATTTTATTAAGAGCAAGCCATGTGGCTAGAATTTAAAGAAAGTATTTTCAATTTAGCAAGAAAATATGATTACACTAACTTAAAATCAAGTCGTGACTAGAATATAAACAAAATATTTTACGTTACTGTTTTGGGGCTATCAAAATAGTTTTCTTTTTCCTTTTTCATGTGTGTGTGTGTGTGTGTGTGTGTGTGTGTGTGTGTGTGTGTTACTGGGGATTGAACTGTGGGGCATTCTACCTCCGAGTTATACCCCAACCATATTTTTTTATTTTTTATTTTGTAACAGGGTCTTGCTAAGTTGCTGAGGGTCTCCCTCTGTTGCTAAGGGTGGCCTTGAACCTGCTATCCTCAAGTCTCAGCCTCCCAAGTTCTGGGATTACGGGTGTGTGCCACCATGTCCAACTAAAATAGTTTTAAGAGTTAGAACTAAGCAGAACATGGTGGTGCATGCCTGTAATCCCAGTATTTGGGAGGCTGAGACAGGAGGATTGCAAATTTAAGACCAGCCTCAGCAACCTAATGAGACTCTGTTTCAAAATAAAAAATGAGCTGGGTGTGGTGGCTCATGCTTGTAATTTTGATACTCGGGAGGCTGAGACAGGAGGATCACAGGTTTGAGGACAGCCTCAGCAAGTAGTGAGACTCATCAACCTAGCAAGATCCTATTTCAAAATCAAAATAAAAAATAGGGCTGGGGGTATAGGTTCGAGATAGAATGCCCCTGAGTTCAATCCCTAGTACCACAAAAAAAAACCAAATAAATAAAAAATTAAAAATGAATAGATTACAAAGTTAGGGGTATACACACAATGGAATTCTACTCAGCAATAAAGAAGAACAAAATTATGTCAGTTGCAGGAAAATGGATGGATCAGGAGAACATTCAGTGAGATTAACTAGTCACCATGCGGAAGCTAGGGAGTAATGGAGATTCGAGAGGGACTTTTTAGATAATGAGGAGATACCCCAATGGAATGACAGAGGGGGTGGAATGGGGGAAAATGGGGGGAGGGATATTTAATGAAGGAAGCACTTCCACTGACATTATGTACATAGGTGAGAATACCAATGCCAATCTCAGTATCATGTATGGGGAAGGGGAGAGAGTGTGGGTGGGGGAAGCTCACGAAGTGCTGTGTGAATGTATGTCCCTATCACTCTGAATTACATTATGACGTGAGATTACAATGCACCAATGAAAGTATAAAAATAAAAATAAATAAATAAGAAGGGCTGGGGTGTAGCACAGAGGTAGAATGCCCTTGCGTTCAATCCCCAGTACCCCCAACACACACACAGAGTTAAACTAATATGATTTAGAAAATATTAGTTTATGTTAAAATTTCTTCTTCAACCTATTAATCTACATGTAAAGCTAAATTTAAAAGTCAATTAGAGCTGAGCATGGTGGCACACGCTTGTAATCCCAGTACTTGGGAGGCTGAGACTGGAAGATTGCAGGTTCAAGGCCAGCCTCAGCAACTTGTGAGGCCCTTGGCAACTTAGTGAGACCCTGTTTCAAAATAAAGAAAGGGAAGGGATACAAGGGAAGGGGAAGGGTAAGAAAGTAGTGAATCCATGGAATTACTGTCATAAACAATGTGTATATGTGAGATTATACCAACATCATTCTCAGTGCTACATGTGGGGGGGAGGCGGGGGGGAAGCGGGGGGAGGGACACCAAGAGCTGTGTGCATGTATGTTAACACCAAACTGATACTCATTGTGA
>PVJS01050744.1:0-14211 GCA_004027185.1 Glis glis | reverse complement strand
ACAAAGAAGAACAAAATCACATCATTTGCAGGGAAATGGAGAGAACTAGAGAACATCATGCTAAGCGATATTAGTAAGACACTAAGAGTAAAAAATCGGATGTTCCCCCTAATCTGTGGGAGTTAGATAGAATGGGACGTAGAAGGGACTTAGAAGGGAAGAAGAAGAAATCTTTAGATGGACAAAGAAGGTGACCTAATTGAGGGAGTTGGGCAGGGAGTGGAGGGAAACACACTATAGCATATGATGTACATACACAAACCTATAAGACTCAATCACTATCTGGAGCACGAAAGGGAGGGAAGGGGGAGGGAATAGGGTGGGATTGGAGGGAGGGCTAAATGTGCAATGTGTGCATGTATGATGTTTATACCCTGACATATATCAAAATGTATAATTACAATTTACAATGCACCAATAAATGAACATAAAAAGTTAAAAAAAGAGTGATTCAAATCAGTATTTGAATCAAATTACTGATTATATTTGTCATAGAACTTTAAGATTATGAATATCTGAAACTTCATGTTAAAAGCCTGAATACCAAATGACTGTATGTGTTTTCATTTAAATTTGAAAGCCAGTAGAATCTCCGTTAAGGGAATATAATGTAAACATATAAGCAGTAAGACAAGAATGCTCATATAAAACTTTTATTTGGTATTTTATTCTGTTAAGTTATATGCCAAAGCATAATAAAAGTTAATAGTGGAAAAGTCACTTGGCCTGAAAATCCATGAGTGTGCCAGGTAAGGAAATTATGTGCTAAGTTGATCTATCACCAAGGCTTACTGATTTCCATTTATTTTATATTTCAACCAGGCACTCTAATCTTCCCTGTGAAAAATAATAGCATATGTCTTTATAGAATACATATTATATTTATAGATTTCAGGATTATAAAAAGTCAACTTCTGGGTACTTCTAGAAGTCTGGAAAATTCAGCCTTCAAATATTTTAACTATGTAAAATCAGTGATTTTAAAAGAAATGTAGAATACCCGAGATGGTAGAAGCCATATAATTAAATGTGTCTATACATTTTAGGTAATTAAGCAGCCAAATGCACATTTTCCTCTTGTTTAATATGAAAATAAGACATTTAAATTTTACGTAAATTCAAAAATTGTGTTTGTGCTAACATGCTTAAGAAGGTGTTTGGTTAGATAAATAAATAATCCTGGATAAATGGTAAATGATGAAGAAATATCTTTTAAGAGTTTATAAAAGTTTTGAAATTAGTGAATTCAATTTTCTTTTTTAAGTTTTGCATAATATTTCTGTTATCTCCATTGCAAGAAAGAGAGGAGAACAATATAAATCTGGAATAAAATAAATGTGCAATAATCTCTTGTGGTTAAAAATCTACTGAGATCAACTTATAATTTCCTAATACAATAATATTACCTTTGTTCAAAGAGCCTAAAATTTTTAAAGGAATAGAGAGTGTAAATAGTCCTGTCACTAAATAGAAGTTTTAAGTTTAAGCTAATTTTAGAATCTGATATATTTATAAATATGTTTATATTTATAAAATATTAATACATATGATATTTGTTAGTTTTATATCCAATAAAGTCCCTTTTTAGGTGTTCACTACATAAACATCACATATTGTCTGGGACTTGTCTAGTCATCCTTCTGTATTCTTCTTTAGAGGCTAATATTAATGAATACATGAGCATGTGTGCGCACACACACACATACACACACACACACTTACAATCCAAGTTCTTGAAAAGTAGAGGCACACTTTGCTAATTATGGCAGGCTAGAAAGTATATCATACCAATCACAATGAGACTTCTCAAAAGAATCTTTTAAAAATATTGCACTCTTCCTAAAAGTTCCACCCTTTTCAGAACTTTCTCATCTATTTTTTCCCACCACAGTCTCTCCAACTCCTGATTTACTTCTCTTTTTGCTCACATTATTCAACATCCCTTAGGGCTTGCTCTGTTCTGTCTTTATCTGACACAACTTAGTCTTTTCTTGACTTGTCCACTTCTCTTTTAGACCTATTTCTTTACTCAATAGAAACTCACAAATCAATATCACCTCATCTGGTAGTACTCAGAATAGAGGAGTGATTTTAAATACCAATAATTTCCAAATTATTCTTGACAAACATAGTGGATGCTCAATAATCACTTAGAATTAACTCGTTTTGTAAAAAATGAAATTTTGCATAGTTTAAATGCTCTTGACTTCAATGGAAGCAGACAAATTAATGATAAAGTGTAGTATATACTGTTTATGGTCACTTGATAGTTTTGTTTTAAAATACATATTTTCTCCTGGAAATGAAGCAGCATGATATATTGCCATCTATGCATATTTACTAATAGTGATTCTGAGTTGGGGCAGTTTAAATCATGAGGACGAGTAATCAAAGCATGTATAATCCCAGAATCAGTCGTAAGAGCTATATTTTAAGTTCATAAAAATGGAAAGTGGAAGGGTGGTCACCAGGGGCTGTGGGGAGGGAGGTATGGGGGGTTTGTGTTCAGTGGGTGGCAGAAGATGGAAAAGCTCTGGAGGTTTGTCGAACAATGATGTGAACATACTTAACACCCCTGAACTCTACACTTTAAGTTGGTTAGAAGGATGATAAATTTTCTGTTACCTGTATTTTATCACAATTAAAAATAAGTTGGATGTGGTGGTACAAAAATAAAAAAAACTAAAGCTTGTCAAAGGAAAAAATTATGGAATAACTTGTAGTGGTAGGATCTACTCATTTTTGTGTGTGTGGTACTGGGGATTGAATCGGGGGCATTTTACCTCGAGCTACATCCCCAGCCCTATTTTTTATTCTTTATTTTGAAACCGGGTCTCGCTAAGTCCCGGAGGGCCTCACTAAGTAGCTGAGTCTGGCCGCGAACCCGGATCCTCCGGTCTCAGCCTCCCAAGTACTGGGATTACAAGTGTGTGCCACCACACCAGGTGGATCTACTCATTTTTTTTTTTTCGGTACTGGGGATTGAACGCAGGGGCGTTCTACCTCCGCGCTACCCCCGCCCCCGGCCCTATTTTTTTATACTTCATTTTGAAACCGGGTCTCACGAAGTTGCGGAGGGCCTCGCTAGGTAGAGAGAGAAGGAGAGAGAGCGAGAGCTGAGGCTGGCCATGAACCCGGATCCTCCGGTCTCCGCCTCCCAAAGTACTGGGATTACAAGTGTGCGCCACCACGCCCGGCGGATCTACTCATTTTTAAAATGTGAACCGGCATATGTAGTCAGTAGCATAAAGTATAAACTTCAAGATAATTTAAAACAAAAACCTTAATTAAAAATCATTTACTTTAGTCAAAGAATCCTTTTGTGACATCTGTTCTTTCTTTAAGGTCACCAATGGTAACCCAATTCTATTATACTTCACCTTTATAAAAATGAATAAATGAAAGAGGTAGTGAAATTGACAATGAATTTGTTCCCAAGTCCTTAATTCTCAATACAATATCTACCTAATGACTACATGTTTTGCTCAAAGATGTTATTAAATCACAGCACAAATATTTAAGTAAACATTAATTACCAAAGTTTGCATAGTAAGCTTAAAAGAAGTTATTATTTTGACCAGGATTTAAAGAGTATCAATTAAATAGGTGGAATCTAAAAGCACCTGCATCCACTTTATCTATCTATCTATCCCTTTAAAGCTACAGTTCTCCTTAAATTCTAACAATACCTTCTTTAGCTTTTTATCATTTACAAGAAGATGTTACTTAATGCTTAACATTAAACAATGATAAATTAATACCTAAAATTTCACGCTAAATTTCCTAACCCTGCTTTTTGTAGAGGCCTCCAAAAGGAATACACAGATTTTTTTTTCTTGGTTGGTATAGCATAATGAAAGAAGAGATTTGTGTGTGTGTGTGTGTGTGTGTGTGTGTGTGTGTATGTGTGTGTGTGTGTGTTACTGGGAATTGAACCCCGAGGCATTCTACCTCCAAGCTATACTCCCAACCCTATTTTTTTTTTGAAATAGGATCTCACTAGTTTGCTGGAGTCTCACTATATTACTGAGGCTGGCCTCGACCCTGTAATCCTCCTATCTCAGCCACCCAAGTACTGGGAATATAGGTGTGCATCACCACACCCGGTGCCAATGTGGTTTTTGATCAAGAAAATTAGTGTTGGGATTCTATTTTATTATGTAATAAATGATCATAAGAAAACTACTTCTTTGGACATATATTAATTCATTCAAAACATAATGTTTTCCTTAAAGAGATATTATGAGGATTCAAAGAGATGTATAAAAACTGTACACAGTGATTTAATATAAAATTAGTGAGCCTATAAAATTCCTATTCCTTTAATTATAAAAAGTAAAATAGTTTAAAAAACAGTATCTATTGCAAGCATACACCTACAATTTGTTCATGCATACAACACTCCTTGAGCCCTCCCCCAGTTCCCATCCCACTCCCTCTCCCTCCCCACCTTCCAGTGCTCAGTACAGTGATTGGCTTTTGTAAGTTTGTGTATGTACATCTTTCCCTTGTCAAGTCTTCCTCCCACCTCCTGTCTCCCTCCCAGTTTCTCCTTAGCTTCTGCATATGAGGGAGAACATCTGACCTTTCACTTTTTGTGACGGATTAATCTCACTTAGCATAATATTCTCCAGTTCCATCCATTTCCCTGCAAATGACATAATTTTGTTCTTCTTTATGGCTGAGTAAAATTCCAGTGAGTGTATATCCCATAATTTTGTAATCCATTCATCTGTTGATGGGCATATAGGCTGGTTACATAGTTTGGCAATTATGAATTGTGCAGCTATAAACAGATATGCATGCATTACTATGGGAGTCTGGTTTCAATTCCTTTTATTGAACTCTGATAACCCCTATCTCTCTTCAAGCTATACATTGCATTCCCACTTGTAGGCTAACTCCTCCTATTTTTTATAAAAGTAGAAAATAGAGAATGTATTATTGTGCTGTTTCTGTATAAAACACAATGTAAAGGCTTGAAAACTGATATTTATTGTTCAGAAATTATTATTTCTATGCCAGGCCTCAGCCTTATTTTGACCATTCAAATTCATTTTGTCAGTGTCTATTCTTGCTACTTGCCTTGTCCATCTTCAGATATAATATAATACCTTATTCCCATTTCCAACTACCAATATCATCAATCACACTCACATTTAAGAACATACTAATTTTCATTTATTCAAGAAATGTTCGCTGACTACTTTTGACACTCCAGGAAATGTTTTGAGTTCAAGGATAGAGGAATGCATTAGAAAAGTTAAATATAAAAACTTAGCATTGTTAAAGGGCCAATCAAGTTCAAAAAACTGACCACCTGCGTGCACTGATTCTGAAAATGGTTGGGGAGTGTGGGAAAGAACCAGAGAGCAGTTATTAAAAGGGCCTGATAATAGAAAGGGGGCACAACTGTATTTTAAAAATGTGATCAGCAAGTACTATAGAATGTTCAACTAGAACAGAAAACAATGATATTGGAGCTGTGACTAGCTGTCATTCCAAATGTTTTTGCAGTTTTTTCTAAAAGTTTTTACATTTTTAGTGCAAGAAGATAGATAAGAAATTGCACTCTTTAAACAGGGTTATACATTGGATGATAGGTGGAGCCAAAGAAAACAAGGGCTACAATTTGAGACCATTAATGAAATAGCGGCCAATTCATCATCATTCTGAATAGGGAATTAGAACAAGGTGACCATGTTTCCCTGGAGAAAATTATAGAGAAAAGCAAAGTATATCTTTATGGATTATAAACTAAATAAAAGAGTGATATTTACTAATATTGAAAGTTTTGGTCAGAAGTATCATACTAGAGTTTAAAATATTAAAAACAAAATAGTCCTTGACAAAAGTGAAGTTAAAGACATAGTTATGCCAGGCGTGGTGGCGCACGCTTGTAATCCCAGTACTTTGGGAGGCGGAGACCGGAGGATCCGGGTTCGCGGCCAGCCTCAGCTCTCTCTCTGTCTCTCTCTGTCTCTCTCTCCCTCTCTCTCTCTCTCTACTTACTGAGGCTTACACAACTTTGTGAGACCCGGTTTCAAAATAAAGTATAAAAAATAGGGCCGGGGGTGTAGCACGGAGGTAGAATGCCCCTGGGTTCAATCCCCGGTCCGCAAAAAAATATAAATAAATAAATAAAATAAAATAAAATAAAATAAAAAATAAAGACATAGTTATTAATGGGATGGGTGATGTGTGGCTGAGCTGCTGTCTAATTTTACTACTTTTCTATATAGCTACTTGTATTTTACATAAGCATTCCACTCCCTAACATGTAGAATTTGCCATATAAATATGACATTATTTTATGTAATGTTGGGTCTCTTTGGGTTAGCACAATTCCCTAAAGCTTCATCCTCATCAGTTATATATTTAATCAACCAACATTAATATCAGTGTGATAGTCACTGACAGAACAAGATAAATAAATAAAACCATCCCTCAATGGATTTATGACCTCATATAGAATGGCATTTGTTACAGATCTCTTTGGGAATCGATTGCTTCATTTGTAAGATGAACATCACGGGATTTTTGTAAACATTGAATAATTTGATCAATGAAAATGTACTTGGTACAGTGCTTGGCACGTCCTAGAATATAATAGAGGTTAGAGTTAATATTCCCAACTAGAGACCGGCAGGGGTCAGTGCATGGAAACAGCTGAGTGACTGGCATGTTCATGAAACGGCAAGAAACCTGATGTGGCTATAACTTAAGTGGAACCTAGTATTAAACTCATTTCAATGTGTGTGTGTGTGTGTGTGTGTGTGTGTGCACGAGCGCATGTGCGTGTGTGTGTGTGTGTGTGAGAGAGAGAGAGAGAGAATATGAATAAATAAACGTTTGGGTAACTAATCTGCAGGAAAGAAAGAAGAGCTACTTAAAGACAATTTCTCTTTCTTTCTTGGTACATACATAAGCTTATTTTGGAAATTCTGTCCACCTGCTGATATTGAAATAAATTTCCCCAAAACAAAGCTTCGAAAATAGTCCGTCACTATCATTTTTCTGCTCGGAAGTAACAAATAAAGATTGAAGCAACTTTTATTCTTAATTTTGGTCCTGGGGATTGAACCCAGAGGTATTCTACCTCCGACCTATACTACCATCCCTTTTTTGTTTTTGTTTTGAAATAGGGTCTCTGCTAGGTTTCTGCGAGTCTCACTAAGTTGCTGAGGCTGGTCTGGAACCTGCAATCTTCCTGTCTCAGCCTCCCAAGTACTGGGATTATAGGAGTGCACCACCATGCCCTGCTCAAAGCAACTTTCGAATGGACTTTTTAAACTCATTTTATTCTGGAAGCAATTTACCTACCACCATTACTCAACAAGATGCTCATTTCCTGGGAGACCTGCATGTCCAAATATAACCTGATTCCTTGCATTTGCTCCTCCTGGACTGCAATTTCCGGAATGCTTGCCACTCTGATTTATTTCATCAAATGCTTCCGTTCTTTGCAAATTCAACTTACTTGAATTTCATATTAAGTCATTTATTGAAACCTGAATATTACCCTAATTTCCTTTCTAAAATAATTTGAGCAACATAACATTCATCTTCCTAATAACCATACTGCCTACAACCTTCTACAAGTTAGTATTTTTGTGGACATATTATTATATGCCTAAACAATAGTATAAATTTATCTGAGTCAGAAGTACCATTTTATACTACTTATAGTTCTCATTATTTCTGGTACCTGCTAGATACTTAGAAATTATTTGACAAATTTAAAGTTCCCTTTTGGGTTAAACAGTTGAGAGCACAAGGGTATGGTTTAGTTTAATCTATAAGAAAAAAATGTCTGATCAACCGAATTTTGACTCTGCTCTTTCTCTGAATCTCCATATAATTTGTAAAGGATGTGGGAATACATCATAACACAATTTATAAAAACAGATCACAATTTATAGCTATTCAGTGCCTCATTCCTGTAATTGGTCTTAGGAGAATATGAACATTGTCAGTAAATGACTAAGAAAACTAGATTAAGAGAGTTATATAATTTAAATGACTATACTACATCCTGGCAATTATTTTTGAAAGGACTTTGACTTCCAGTGAGCATCACCATTGAACTTTGTATTGCTTTTTTTTATTTGTGAGAGTTAAGTAAGAATAAAAATGATGCTTGTTTTTACTCTACAATAGCCTTTTGATATGGAGAAATAAATATTTCATGGCAATTCGTTTTATTAGCTCACTGCTATGAGAATCCAGATTCTTCCTGTTAATGTATATGCTATATAAATTATATTACAGTACTCTATTTGTTAGAAAGTGGATGCAAATCTCAAACTTTCCTATTTGTAATTGTATTACTACTAACATAAAAATCAGATTTATTTTGTCTTATTTCAGACATGTTATGCCATGTACACAGATGCATTATTTTTTAAACAACATTGGAAATTGTATCATTTCTTGTCAGTTTATACTCAAATGTAAAAGAAACAGTAAAATCTATTAAATATAATTTATGTAGAATGAGTTTTACACAAACAGACTTACAGGGTCCACTTTGAATTGTCTGCCAGAATGGAAGGGAGCCATGTCTGAATATCTAAAACAATTTCTGTTTGACTTTGGAATGTACTCTAGGGAAAAGTATATAATATGGTGGAAGATTTAATTTACTATTTGTGGTATGTTAACACCAACATTACAATGAATTTATATTCCCTAAGTGCACATTCATGGAATTAATTGTATGTCATAATATATAACTTACATTGTGAAAAGAAAAAAAATTCAGTTTAGTGGCAACACAATGTTTTTTGCTTTTTTCACATTTAGATATGCATATCTATAAAAATGAACTTTTTCTCAGAACATTTAACACATGTACACAACTTGATTTCTAGTCTAATTAAATCATATGGATATTATTAAGTATTTTTCAAGAAGAACTATATATAAGTAACCTAAGTTTTTGATGATAGCTTATCAATATGGTAAAATCATCAAGTAAATAAGATGTTAATGTAAGTGGCCAACCAACATAGGATAAAATATTTTATGATGTTAGCTGAGGATGATAGTGTACAACTGCAAGTCCAGCTGGAAATTATTTGGGAGGCTGAAGCAGGTGGATTGCAGGTTCAAGGCCAGAGCATGGTAACTTAGCAAGATCCTATTTGAGAAAAATAATAACAATCATAAAATAAAAATAACATGGGGATGCTAAAGAAAAAATGAAAATATAAGCATTTATGTATTACATTTTTTTCAGAGAAATTTATATATTTTCCCTCTCTTTATTCTAAAGATATAGTGAATTATTTTTTCCCAGTTTTGAAGGCAAAATATTTGTAATGATTTGCTTCAGGTAAAGCTAGAAATCTGGCAAGATAGATTACCCTCTTTAAAATATACTTTTCTTTCACAATATTCATAGATGACAACCCTTGGCAAAAATATCACATAAGATTCATAATTATTCAACAAGGCAAGAACAGAATACCTGAGTTTGTTGGAATAATCATTGCCCTTCTTACATTGGTACTTAAGATAGTAATGATTTTTCTTAGTTGACCAAAATCTATACAAACAATTTTAATACTATAAACATTTTTTAATGAGCAATAATTTTTAAAGTTTCCATATTAATTGATTTTCCAATATCATATATAGCGACCATATAGCATATCTTGTACTTTGAGATCATGAAGGAGTTACCAGTATTCAAAGCAAACCACTACTATTAAACGTGATGACAGAGTTAATTCAGAAATAAGCATTAATTAATTTTCTGTATAAAAGATCATGCCTCCCTACAAATTAAATGTATAAATTCAGTCAAATATTCAATTAACTTTTTAAAATTATATGTAACTAAATTAAGCAGTGCAGCTAGATTTTTTACTTCCTTAAACAGTTTCTTTTATGTCATGTAGGAAAATATCTGAGTTTTAGCCCAGAATGATGGGCAATGAGCCAGACTTGAGCTGAATCGTTTTAATGTAAATGCTGCTCGGGGTGACCTGCAGGCACTATGCAGAGCTGAACAGTGAAGTGGTGTCTGTTCATATCCAAATTTTCATAGACCCGATTGCAATTTCAGAGTCTCAATAGCATATTGCAAATAGGAATTTAGAAGCAAAGTGCCTTTCTAAACAAAGAAACCTTGCCATTGAAACTACAATTTTTCTCTTTGTTTCTCATTTGCATGCAAAAATCTTTTAAGTAAAATCGAGTAAACAGTTTATGTCATTTAAGTTTGTCATGAAAAAGAAGTATAATATTTGATGACAAAGCTTGTAAAATTATCTTCAACACCAAAGAAGTTATATTTGATTAGAAAAGTTAATTATATGCATAAAGAGAGTGAGATACTAACGGCTAATTACTCACAAAGGGAAATTAAATCTAATTTTCTAACTGACAGTGCTATGTGGCAAATTTTTATTAAACAAATTCCAATATACCGTAGTGGGAACTCTAAAATGTTAAGGGGGTAATCAGATGTGTATAAATTAGGTTAAAAGCCAATGAGCACTGAAGGTAGCAACAGGTCAGCAGGTTTCTCAATGAGTGTTTTAATTTTTGTTGTGTTGCTATTCTTAGCTATTAGCAGGTTCACTAAATCATAATGATGCATTGCGAAACTCCTGAGGAAATGATTCTCTTTGCTGCTTTGCTATTTGTTCATCAAGATTATTACATAGAATTGAAGTGCAAAACTTGCGCAGGAGATTGAAGCCTGTGCACAATTACAGCTGCTCCACGCTAATGATCTTATCTGTCTCTGAATTCCATCATCACTATTGACCCAAAACTTACTCATTTCAAAATGAAGCAGGGCCTTAGAAAAGTGTGCTGAAAATTTTAACTCCTAATTAAGAAAATATTGTTGCTATTCTGACCGAGGCTGGAAAGAAAATGGAACTAACAGTAGGAACAAAACATGAAGAAACGTATAATTTGAAGGATTTTTCCAACTATTTAAAAATACTTGGATATAAAAGTCTGAAATAAAAGGTCCATTCAAAGTAACTAAGTAAAGGTATGACCTCCAGGTCAGAGACACTGACAGTCAAATTGGCAGGAAGATTACACTGTGAGTCTGACAGAGCATAAGAATACTGACATTTAAAAAAACATTCTACCATCAAGCCAGGTACAGGGGCATACACCTCTAATTCCAGGACTTGGGAGGCTGAGACAGGAGGATCACAGGATGGAGGCCAGCCTCAGGAACCTAGTGAGGCCGTGTTTCAAAATAAAACCGACTGGAGGTGTAGCTCAGGGGTAGTATGCCCTTGGGTTCAATCCCCAGTACCAATAAATAAATAATGAATAAATATTTTATAATCAGAATGTTGGTGCTGAGTACAGTTTTGAAAAAAAAAACGGTTCTTTTTCATTTGTTTTGAGTAAGCATGGTTATTGGCAGCCGAACAGTGGCCCAACACTGGCCCTTGTCTTTGTTACAATCATCTGAGCATCTCCTTGCAGGTGGCCTGCTCAAAGTGCCCAATTCATTTTTGGCATTAGCCAGTGAGCCACAGGTGGGTTCTTGTTACCAATTCAGATGCATTTTATAGTGATCTTTACAAATCCTCATGTAAACAAAAGTTAAACTCTGAATTTAAAATCAACCCTGAATGTTGCCTTAAGTGACAGTAATTTGATACAAAATTCTAGCAACACATGGCACAATGTGCTTCGTCTCCCATTTTATTCAGGCTCTGACAGTTGAGTTCACCTGGCATTGGTATAGTGAAGGTTTTGATGGAAACAAAATAAAATGAAGTGAAAGGAAATTAAGAAATACAAAATTTCAGATTGTTGAACATGATAATTTATCAAATGGGAAGCTATTGCCAGTCAAAATAATGGCCCACATATCCAGACTGCAGCACGGCCACACTTAGGAAATTTATTGATTTTGCTGGGGGAAATAAACTAGAAAGAAACCATAATTTTCTATCCAGGAATACACAAATTGTGTATTTAGTAGTGTGATGGCAATTTATTGTAGTCTTATTTTTAAAGAAAATGATATGGAAATACTTTAAGTGTTGTTACAATTTTATTGTATTGTTAAGAGGCTTCATTAAATCAATAATATTTTGGCTTAGCATAGTAAGTATCCTTAGTATACTTAACCCTTTTTTATCATACATATTATAATAGGAAGATAAAATTGCATAAAATTGCTAAAAAACATTCATGAAAATCAGAGACCTAAAAACAACTCTTAGATAACTTGATAAATTTCCTTTCACTCTGTCTTTATGAAAATATCATGATTTTCTCTGTCCTTTTTACTCTTTTCTTTTTTAATATTTTTATTGGTTCATTGGCAATTGTCCATGATAGTGAGATACATAGGGGTACATTCATATATGCACAAGCATTATTTGGTGTTTATTTCCCTGTATCTCCCTTTTCTCTCCTCTCCTTCCTCCTCCAATCCCTTTCCGCTATTCTAGTGGCCTCCTAATTTTAATAAGATCCCATTTCTTTTCTTTTTCCTCTCTAACTTCCATGAGAGAAAAATGAAACTCTTGATTTTCTGTGTCTGACTGATCTCACATTGCATGGTTCAGATGCAGGTAAAGCTTAAAACCAACAAGGAGAATGCAGTTATTTTCCAATTTAAGATTATGCCACAAAATATTCACTTCCAGGCATAGTTGTAAAATATTCCACAGGAAATTATCTAGCACAAAATCTATCAATATTTTTCCTTAATAAGTAAAATATAATCCTTTTGTTGTTTTTTTGTTAGAAAAATGGGTCACATATTATTTTTAGTCATAATTTTATGCAGGACATTTCTCTATTAAGCCCTCATTTCTCCCAAAGTGTCATTATTCTGGACCTCTTGAACCTTATACAACTTATATAAAGGGAACAAATTACATTACAAAAAAGGCCAAGATGCTTGCTCCATAGAAATGTATAGGATTAAAATTATTAGACACAGCATGCCTAAAATTCCAACAAGAGAATTTCATACAACTTATTTAAGAGTAGGCAAGTAGAAACGAGTTACAGAATCTCAAATGTGTCACAGTATGTTTGGGTAGTCCAAGTGAAAGACAATAAATGTAAAAATGAGTGGATACACAATTAGATTTGAAAGTAGAGTCAAATAGAATTTGTTGCTAAGGTAGATATGGGATATGAGGAGAGGAAAGGTTCAAAGTTATCTCCATTATCCTTGTCCAATTCAATTAAATAAATAGTGGAAACATATACTAAAATGTAGAAAAATCAGGACATAGTATGGGAGACTTGGCAATAATCATGAAGTTGGGAGAAAAAAACCCAAAAGATTGTTTTTAGGTATCTCCTCATCCTCTCCACAGAGCTGCTTTTGAGAATGATCTGTATTTGTCACTATTTTTCAGGGATTCCCATAAATGAGGCTGGGGAGGGGGTGAAGTCCATTTGCAATTAATGCCGATATATTTCTCCAACTCATTGTGAACCAGGACTAAGTTATCTTCTGTCTTCTGAGGTAGTTTTAATGATGCAAACTTTCCCCTGCCTTGTTCCTGGGTATTAGATGAGAGGGAGGCATTGTTTTTACAGAAGTAGCATGGGAATCTGGTCTAACTGTTCATGTAATTTATTTTGCTCCAGGTCAGATCCAAATATATTTCTTTCATATCAAAACTGTTTAAAACTTTACTCACCTCATCTTATAACCAAGTATTATCAATAACTAGGTCATTATAGAAAAAAATCTTAAATGCATAGTCATTTTATAGGAGGAATCATTTCACAGCCAGAAAGACTCAACACTAAAGCCAAAGAGTCAATAGCATGCCAGGAGCTTTCCCCCTTCACCCTCCCCCCAAATGCAAAATATTGTTCTTCTGTGAAGACGCTCCTTCTCCATAAGAGTAGGAGTTTGGGATTTGCAGCATCCTCTCCAAAGAAGTGTATCTCCAATACCATTGGCGTGTTGGGCCCCATGTTCCAAATGGTATGCTTTGCAACATGAACCTGTGTCGAATTCTTATACAGCTCTGAACAATGGTTTGTATCCTCAAATGTTGTACATGCTACGTGCATAGTCCAGAAAGACAACTAAACACTGCATCTCACTTTGTGGCGTAAGATGCGAGGTGGAACAACTTGCTGATGACCTTAGTGAAATTATCTTTCTTGAGGGTTAATTTTGGCAGGCATTCTCTGACAGACTTGTGATCTTTTTTTTTTTTTTTTTTTTTTTTTTTTTTTTTT
>PVJS01050743.1:0-14211 GCA_004027185.1 Glis glis | reverse complement strand
CGCTGAGGCTGGCCGCGAACCCGGATCCTCCGGTCTCCGCCTCCCAAAGTACTGGGATTACAAGCGTGCGCCACCATGCCCGGCGTTGTTTAACTTCTTAATGATTGCCATTCTAATTGGGGTTAGATGAAATCTTAGAGTAGTTTTGATTTGCAACTCCCTGATTGCTAATGATGTTGAACATTTTTCATGTACCTATTGGCCATTTGTATCTCTTCTTTCGTGAAGCGTCTATTCATTTCAGTTGCCCACTTCTTGATCAGATTATTTGTTTTTTTTTTTTTTTTAGTGTAAAGTCTTTTAAGTTCTTTGTGTATCCTAGATATTAGACCTCTGTCAGAGGGTTAGCTTGCAAAGATCTCCCATTCCATAGGCTTCTTTAGGCTCTTGATGGTTTCCTTTGATGAGCAGAAGCTTTGTAGTTTAATGCTATCCCACTTATTAATTCTTGTTTTAATTTCCTGTGTTTTGGAGGTCTTGTTGAGGAAGTTTCTACCTGTGCCTATATGTTGGAGTGTTGAACCTATGCCCTCCTCTAGTAATTTCACAGTCTCTGGTCTAACTTCCAGGTCTTTAACCCATCTCGAGTTGACTCTTGTGCAGGGTGAGAGGTATGCATTTAGTTCCATTTTTCTACAGGTAGATAACCAGTTTTCCGAGCACCATTTTTTGAAAAGACTGTCCTTTCTCCAATGTATGTGTTTAGCACCTTTGTTGAAAATCAATTTGCTATAAGTTTGTGAATTTGTTTCCGTATCTTCTATTCTGTTCCACTGGTCTATGTGTCTGTTTTTGTGCCAATACCATGCTGATTTTATTACTATAGCTCTGTAGTATAATTTGAAGTCAGGGATTATGATGCCTCCTGCGTGGTTCCTATTGCTGAGAATTGCTTTGGCTATTCTGGGTCTTTTGTTTCTCCATATAAAATTAATGACGGATTTTTCTAGATCTGTGAAAAATAATGTTGGTATTTTGATAAGGATTGCATTGATTCTATAGATCATTTTTGGCAGAATGGCCATTTTGATGATATTTATTCTGCCTATCCAAGAGCAGGGAAGATCTTTCCATCTTCTAAGATCTTCTTCTATTTCTTTCTTCAGTGTTCTATAGTTTTCATTGTAGAGGTCTTATATCTCTTTGGTTAAGTTTATTCCTAGGTATTTGATTGGTTTAGAAGTTATTGTGAATGGAATTGTTTTCTGGATTTCTTTCTCAGTGGATTCATAGTTGGCATATATGAAAGCTACTGACTTTCTTAGGTTGATCTTGTATCCTGCTACTTTGTTGAATTTGTTAATCAGCTCTAGTAGACTTTAGGTTGAGTTCTTTGGGTCTTCTAGGTATAGGATCATATCATCTACAAATAAAGATAATTTTAATTCTTCTTTTCCTATTTGAATTCCTTTGATATCCTCCTCCTGTCTTATTGCTCTGGCAAGAGTTTCGAGGACTGTATTGAAAAGGAGTGGTGATAGTGGGCATCCTTGTCTTGTTCCTGATTTTAAGGGGAATTCTGGCAATTTTCCCCCATTCAATATGATGTTGGCTTTGGGTTTTTTATATATTGACTTAATGATGTTGAGGTATGTTCCTAATTCTGATTTTCTGTAGAGTTCTTAACATGAATGGGTGTTGAATTTTGTCAAATGCTTTTTCCGCATCTATTGAAATGATCATGTGATTATTGTTTTTAGTTCAATTTATGTGGTGAATAACATGTTTTGTGTATGTTGAACCAGCCTTGTTTCCTGGGATGAAACCAACTTGGTCTTGGTGTACAATTTTTCTCAATATGGTTTTGAATGCACATGGCTAGTATTTTATTTAGAATTTTTGTGTCTGAGTTCATTAATGATACTGGTCTGCAATTTTCTTTTCTTGAGGTATCTTTATTTGGCTTTGGTATTAAGATGTGATGTTGGCCTCATAAAAGGAATTTGGAAGAATTCCATCTCTTTCAATTTCACAGAATAGCTTGTGAAGTATTGGTTTTAGTTCTTCTGTAAAGGTTTTGTAAAATTCCACTGGAAAACCATCTGGACCTGGGCTTTTCTTTGATGGAAGGCTTTTTATTGCTGTTTCTATCTCTGTGCTTGATATTGGTTGATTCAGGTATTGTTACGCGGGGTCCGAGGCGCGATGTGGATAGTTGCACTGTCTCGGGTGGTGGCGCCGGGGGCGCGTGGGGTCCGAGGCTTGGGTGTTGGGTATCATGCGGGCTCCTAGCATGGTGGAGGGAGGTGTGTGGCTACTGCAGGAGCCCATTCTATGGCAGCCTTGAAGGGTATTCACGATCTGCTGTTGGGATGGCCCCACCACTCACAGAATTCTGCTCCGGTTCCTCGCCCCGATTTGCTGGTGGAGGGGGGGCTATTAGCCCTGGCTGTAGGGTCTGGGGGAAGATGGTTCCTTTCCAGTCCTGCCGACATGGGATTGCAGTTTTCTGTGGGATTCTGTAGCTGGTAGACTCTGCGTCTGTGTAGTCATACTCAGGTTACTGGATATTGGGTTTTGGTTCTTCTATGGATGTGCGATGTTGTTCTGAGCCCCCGAGGCGATTTTGAGACAGGTTCGTTTAGGGGCCCCTATTCCATCGCCATCTTGGATCTTCCAGGAATATCATTTTTTAAAATCTAGAGATTTTGTTCTGTAGTTTGTCCCAAAAGACCATGTTTTAAGGGCGTGGTCCCCAGTTCATGGTACTTTGGAGAAGTAGTGAGAACTTTAAGATCTGGGGCCTAATGGGTGGAAGTTAGTTCAGTTGGGGTGTGCCACGGGAGGGGATAGCAGGACCCTGCCCCTTCCTATCTCTCTCTCTGTTTTCTGGCTACCATGAAGTAAATAGGCCTCCTCCACTATGGATTCCACCATGATGTACTGTGCCACCACAGGCCCAAAGCAACAGAGCCAAGTAACCATGGACTCAGACCTCTGAAACCATGAGCTAAGATAAACTTTTCCTCTTTATAAGTTGTTTATCTCGGGTATTTTCCTATATGTCTTGGCCAACATTCTTGATGATATAATCAAAACAACTGACCACACAACTTAGAGGAAAAAGATTTATTTGCTCAGAGTTTTTGGAGATTTGGGGATTCAGTCCATGTGAGACCAGCATCTGCACAGCTGAAGGCATGGCAGCAGGAAGCAGAGGGAGAGAGAGAGAGAGAGAGAGAGAGAGAGAGGAGAGAGGGGGAGAGAGAGAGAGAGAGAGGAAGAGAGGGGGGAGAGAGAGAGGGAGAGAGAGGGGAAGAGAGAGAGAGAGAGAGGGAGGGAGAGAGAGCAAGAGAGGGAGAGAGAGGGGAGAGAGGGAGAGAGAGAGGGGGAGAGAGGGAGAGAGAGAAAGAGAGAGGGAAGGAGAGAGAGGGAGAGAGGGAGGGAGAGAGGAAGAGAGAGGGAGGGAGAGAGAGAGGGAGAGAGAGAAAGAGAGAGAAAGAGAGAGAGGGAGAGAGAAGCAGAGGAAGAGAGAGAGAAGCAGAGGGAGAGAGAGCGTGCAAAGCTCTGCTCTCACATCGCGGAGGCCAAAATTAGAGAGGGAACAAGGGGAAGAGAGAACAGTGTAAAACCCCAAGGCCGTGCCCCAAGAACCCCTCCTTAGCAACCAAGCCCTTCTTCCAATACTGCTATCTTGTTTCTGAGGGCGAGGGGGACATTCTAAATCCAGAGCATTACACCACAGCAATGGAAAGTCAACAAACATGTTTTCTTTTCTTGCTGGTAAGGTGGGATCAAATCTACCTTCTTAGAGACTAGGTAAGATTAAGAATGACGATAATGAGCTTTGTAAGGCACCTTACTTATTATAATGCAAGCTACTTGGGATGGTGATTTTCAATTTTTAGTATCTCACAATTTTGATGTCATTTGTTGGCCAGGGGGACTTAGCAGAGAGAGTAGAGAAAATGATGTCACCAGTATTAAACAAAAGAATGACCCGGAGTAGGTAAGAATGTGCATAAAGTCTCATAATGAAGTGGTTGTAACATCAATATTGGGATCTGGAATATAGATCAGCAGAGCTGAGGGTCAATTCCTGACTCTCCAAGACCATATAGCTTTTATTTTATTGGTAAAGAAACTGAGCCCAGAGACCAAATGGCTTCCCCAGAGACATCGATCTCAAGTTTTATACATCTGGGCCACTCATCTCTCCTGGGTTATATGTAGTTTCTAGTGAATCACTTTGATGCCAGAGAGATTAAAAAAAAACTTTAAATATGATAGCATTCATTTCTCATTTAACTCAGCATAAGAAATAATCTGAATTACATGGACATAGACAATATTTTAGAAGTTTAATAACATGGCTATTTCAGGGTCAAAATTCAATGTTGTAGCAATATGCTTTTAAATATTTTCATTTTTTAATAAAATCACCCACCATTTTTCTCCACCTGAATTGTGTTTTTCTGGATCCTAAGAGGAGATTATAGATATACATGCCAATTCTAGAGGTTCCCAATTTATCTTGCTGCCCCCTTTTCAGAAAAAAAATTACCCAGCACCCCCCTGGAAAACTACCTTCTTTAAGTAAAGAAACAGAGAGACACAGTGACAAATTTGCCTTCTTTTATGTATTCATATTTTATTCCAGCACCCCCTGGGGTGGGATCGCCCACTGGGAGAACCTATGTGTGGTTTAGTGATGTCAACTGAGTTGCCTCACTCCTAGTAGCATGGAAATCTCCTGACTGTAGGAGAAGATTGCATAGTCAGGTCCAGTTTTCCGGGCCTCCTCTATGATCCTAGAGCCTGCCTCCACAGAGGAGGTTCCTCTCGGCCTCATCCACAATTTCAAAATCTTTATACCTTGGAAATTCCATTTAGATAGAAATCTTCGCATTAGGCAACTGATGTTGACCCGTGGTCTAGCCTCTGGACCCGTCCACTCTCCCGTGCCGTTCGTATTTGGCCAGCTGATGGAATCCGGCATCTCTGAGCAGCGCACTGTCTGAGGGATCCAGCCATGGAGGCTGCTCTTCTCTCCCGACAAAGGGAGCAGAGAAGCAAGACAGGGTACACCTTTCCATCCGCCTCTCAGTCTCACCTGGCCTCTCCTGATTTCCTTCCGCCCTCAACTACAGAAGCCCGCTCTCGTTTTCACGGTCGATCTACTTTAATGTGTTAACCTCCTTTGTGGTGTTCAACTAGTGTTTTGGTGAAAATGCTGGAAAACTGGAAGTTAAAGTTCTAACTTTGTGTAACAGTGTAAAAGCTTGCATCCTGGTCTACATATCACGATCGTATAGACTTTTCATTCTTTGCTCTCCTGTGTTTTTAAACCAACACGAGTTTCTAATTTCTTAGTTAGCAGTTACATTGTAGAAACAATCATGTTATTATTTATATTTTACAGATGCACATACTGGGGTCCTAAGTTCATAGCCGATTATTTCAGGTCCCAGAGTCAAAGTTGGAGCCACAGTCGAGAGCCTCGGCATCGCCCCCAACAGACCTGGCTACTTATCTGGGGAAGCCTTCTCCTTATTTTCTTTTTAGGTAAGTCCTATATTTTTATTAAATCACAAAAGGAGTGTTCATCATCTTGTCTGTGAATGAATTATGAGCTAACAGCTTATCTAAACAATGTGGCTTCTGTTTGCTCCTTTCTTGAGTGGAACAAAATGTCTGAGTTGAACCCTGTGTCCTCCCGCTTGTGTTCGCGCTGAGACTCAGCTCTTCTGTTCTTTCAGCCGTCCGTCCTTTGGTCTTTCAGGCAGTGTCGTTCACACATGTGCTACTCTCAGGCCATGTATTCTATTAATTTATAGCCTCTCTTGGTGTTCAGACTCTGGCTCGAAGCCATCAAAATGACAAAAGAATAAGAAATACTCAAAGAATATGAAGTTTCGGCAGACCACATGGGGACCCATGTAGGTATCTGATGACTTTGTCCGTTATCTATGGAGGGAAGAGAATGAATCAGAAATAAAAGTCCCACTCAGTTATATAACTGATCAAAGTCAAGATCCTACAAAAGTAGCAAAATTAACTAGCCAGTTTCATTTCCCTCCTCCCTGGTACTGGAGGTTGAACCCAGGGGCATTCTACCTCTGAGCTATACCCCAGTCTTTTTATTTTATTTTATTTTGAAACAGGGTCTCATTAAGTTGCTGAGTCTGGCCTCAAGCCTGCAACCTTCCTGTCTCAGCCTCCCAAGTACTGGGATTACAGGAGTGTGCCACCACGCTGGGCTCATTGAGGTTCTTTTGTTTTGGCCAAATCAGACTACCCAGGTGGCTGTGAGTGTCTGGAACAGTGAGAATGGCCCAATTGACCCCAACTGTCAATTAGCTGTATTCATTCAGCCTAAATTTAATCATATGTCCACCCATTCAATATTTTACCCCAAGACAAGTGATACCCATTTTGAGTTTTCACCTATCACAGAGTTCCTCAGACAGCCTCACCATTCTGACACCAAGTCATAAAATTTTGATATTTGACCCAGAAAACAGTAGCAAAGAGAATAGATGGTCCTCGGCATGGTGCTGTCTTTATTCCACTTGGTTTTGGTTTAGTGAGCTGCGTGGGTCGACGCTCAGGCACGTCGCAGGTCACCTAAGGGCAGAGGGTCTTAGATCCTGTGATTGGAGAGTCACTGGTCAGAGGTCATTAAACTGCTCCTCAGCAATGTTGGAACCAGGATTTCGTGGCATTTATGTCTGCACCGTGACTGACACAGAAGCTTCACTGCGTAATGGCGAGAGACAGGCTTGCAAGATAGCTTGTGAATTTAAGGAACAAAAGGGGCTTTCTGCAAAGCGAGTGTTGGTGGAACTCCAGCAACAAAGGGCATGTGGTCGCGGGACTGTGTGCAGCTAAGCTGAGTGGTAGGTCCTGTTTACTCTGCCAGAAGCTGGCCGGCCACAGAAAGGGAGTTCAGGCCTCCTCTTCCATCCTGGTGACTTACTCTGATTTCCTTTTGTAGGCATATGGATTCTATTTTCTACTGTCTCTATAAATACTGTTGTGACGATCTCTGCCAAGACAGCTACCTTTCTCACCCCAGGGAGAAGGCGGAGATCAGACATTCCTACTCTGTCGCCCCATTAGACACCACCACAAGGGGAGAGAGCCGATTTGGCAGTCAAAATGATGTGTGTATTGGAATCTGTAAAGAGCCAGGCTAAACTGAGAGTCAGGGGGCTCCCATAAATAACCTGTGTTCCTCTCTCTTTGTGCGGTTGGACTGGAATGCCTCTCTCTTTAGAACTGGACAAGCAGCAAGAGATCAAAGAGCTGCCCGTTTATGGACACGTAGTTCATTACAGAGTCACCGCGTTCAGTGGGAGGCTGGCAGAAGCACTAATAATTCTCTCTCCTCATGATGTGTTGCCTGGACTGGGGTTAGAGGCCACTAAAAGAACTTTCAACTGCTTTAAATAATTTTTTTAAATAAAGATGAAAATTCACTTTCAGAGGAAAGTTAAAACTTAACCCACGTCTTCTTAGGCTTTGGAATGTGGTAGGAGGGAAGAGGAAGTAAAGAAATTGACCCCTTACCACATGGAATGTGGTTCCAGAAGAATGATAGGAGGTGGAACAGGATCCTGTGTAATTTACTTATCCTTGGGTAAGCATTGTAGAGAGCCTTTGATAAGCAGAGCAGAACATATACAGGGATTTTTTTTAAAGCCTGAACTAGATAATATATTTGAAGAACAGTCTTTGAACTAGTTTGCTAAAATATAAAGAATAAATGTGTTTCAAATTATAGCACTGCTGATAATTCCAGGATTGTAGATAATCACAATGCTACAAATAATGAGTGTGATTTATTCTGTGTCTGCTGTGTGCCACACGCTGTGAGGTGTAGGTGGTCTCTTTTAATCTGCACAGCCATGCACATGGGTGACATGTTGTTATCCCCATTTTAAACACAGGATGGTGGGGCTCCACAGAGTTGAAGGGCTTTGCACAAGGTTGTATGGTCATGAATTGGGAAGCCCTGGATTGGAACTGAGTGCTAGAATGCAGAGACATGATGACCATTGGGCTTGTAGTTAATGTTTGTGACTCCTGCCCCAGTTTCGGACCTCTGTGGTGGAAGCTGTGGGTGCGATCTTGCTTTTTGAGCTTAGGAGCTTTTGCTCTCAGAGTTACCTCAATCTGTGATTGCGTTGTTCAGGTTACACTCCAGCAGCTCTGAGTCCAGCTCCCTGTGGCCCTTGCCCACGTGGCCCCGTGCTGGCACGGGGAACTGCTCCCGACCACAGACAGTTCTCCACCAGGAAGCTTCCCTAAGCAGCATGCAAAGGAAATCTTTGCAGGTCTTCTGCCCCTTTCAGGAGCTATAAAGGACCCTTGTTGGACATCTTGTTGAATTTGTATGTAATGTGCAAAATACTTTCTTCAAAAGACCAGTGTATGTGGGGGCCCTGTCCCTGTCATTGTCAATAGAGAGTCAGATTTAATGACTGACACCCTGTAAAACATACTGCATAAGTAAGATCCTTGAGCTGGCATTTCCAGCATGATGTTGAAGACTAAATGTCTTGCAAAAGAATACCTGTCACATGCTTGATCAGTGACAGTGATGGCCAAACATTTCCTCAAATGCACGATTTTAACAGGAATTGTGTTCTGGCTTCCCATTCTTTAGGGGACTTTAATACAAACTGAACTGTGTGAATCTTTGGAAAAAATAGCGTACGGCACAGTGCAAAGAGCTCAGTGATTGGAGTCAATAAAGTCCGAGTGCTGTGTGATCCCTGGGAGCCTTTGTCCTTGCACAGATAAAACCTGAATCACAGGGATGCCACAGATCAAATGATTAAGACGACTGGAAAACTACCGCTCTATAAATGTTACCTTTCTTTTCTTCCTCCCAGTGATCATACCTTTTGTTCTACCCATCTCTTCATGTTGCTTAAAAACAAAAGTTTTAAAAGGTCAGAAATAGAAGCAAAGAACAAATCAATTCTTTTTTTCATATGGATTTAATAGCAATCGAGAACATCATTGAAATCCTGTGGATCTTCCCCCCTCCAAGTTTTCTCGAAAGATTTCACACGTGCAGTGGAAGAAATTGTGAGTCAGGCTTCTTCAGTGCTGCCGTTGTGAGCTGCAGAAATCAGCTGCCAGGCAGCACATATGTTCTCAGTTCCAGGAGAGGAAGAAAACACATTTTCTCAAAAGCAATGGAAACTTTAAAAACCAGTCGAGTTGTAATAAAGACACTTTGCATTTTCTAACTTCTTTTCCTCCCTGGTATCTGGAGGCTTTTCTGCTCCTGGACAAGCTCTCAGGCTCATGAGGCATCTGTCGCCTGACTACTCCCTCCCTGGGATGGGGACTCCAGCTCGCCATGGGGGGGAGACACAGGAAGTTCAGAATGACCAACAGGGGGAATTATGATGCAAAAATCATAAATCAGCAGCAGCCATTTTGGAAGGCAAGACACCAAAAGATATAAGTCCATTTTCTCTTTAAGATCTTATAATGTCATGATGCAACTGATAATTAACTTCAGTCCACAGTTGAGAAGATATGACCTTTAGCAGGAGAAGTCACTTGGCCAAGGTATAGAGCTTATGAGATGGGTAAAGATGACCACCAAAGCCTGTCATTATAGCATTACTTTTACATGCATAGCATTATCTATGGGACCTCTGGAATGTTGGAAAAGTATTTTCATCTAGAAAATTGTCTTTAACAAAGTATAGGAAGATCCCCCTGGGCTGGGTGTGGTGGCGCATGCCTGTAATCCCAGTACTTGGGAGGCTGAGACAGGAGGATCACAGATTCAAAGCCAGCCTCAACAATTTAGCGAGGCTCTCAGCAATTTAGCAAATCTCTTGGCAACTTTTTATTTTAGTTTCAAAATAAAAAAATAAAATAGGACTGGGGGTATAGCTCAGAGGTAGACTGCTGCTGGGTTCAACCCCCAGCACCACATACATGAACACAAAGAGAAAGACCCCTCGTATCCCAAAGGAGCAGATTGCTGGAAAGTGCTATTTTCTCTAAGTTAACATTGTAAAAACCAGATTCAAATAAGTTGTGGGTTTCTCCTAAAGCGAAAGAAATCAATTACAAGGGAAATGAAACTCTCCACTTAGTGCCGTACTTGAGAAATGGTAGCTCATTTCATGATACTTGCCCTTGTTCCCCTCTCACTGAAGAGACCTGTTCTTCAGTAATTGGTATTTGGTTGTTCCTCTGGGTTCAGTCCGGGTGTTTTTATTCATTAAGTTCTGTAAGTAAAAATTGATGTGCTAGAATAACCATGGCGGTCTCAGCCACAGAACAAAGGCTTTTCCAAACCAGCACTTCTTCCATAACATCTGGGCAGATGTTTCATGTGGGTTTTTTCTTTCCTCAAGTATCCAGTGACATGATTCTATGTTCAGAAGGGATTGACAGTGATGTTTCATTTGACCAACAAAAAAAAAAGAAATGTTTTTACATTTAACGGAACCCAGAGCCAACTTGAAAAAACACTTTGAAAGCTGATCTCCATTTGACGACTAAAGCAGATCAAAGGTGCACCTGCAGACAGGTGCCAGTGGCAGCTCTGCTGTGCGTCCTTGTCACGTGGATTATGTTGACTTCCTGAGAAGTTTTCAGGACTCACCGTCACCAAGGGCTCTGAAATGGTTTTTTAAAGTCCTATAGTAATGGGTCACTGTGTAACTACTAAAGAGAAAACCAAGCCAGGTAAACCTAGGATTATGGCCTTTGGTCACACCTTACAATTTGAAACCCCAGGTCATTCTTCCAACTGCCCCTCACACAGGCATTGCTAATCCCATCCACATCGGCCACAGCTCTCGGCCGGTGCCTTCCTTGATCCAGCTAAACCTTAGCCAGAAGCAAAGGCTCAGAGTGCCATTTTGTTTAAAACCATTGGGTAGAATAAAGAGAAGGCAGCAGGAAAGGAATTTCTCAGTCATAGAAAACCAGGGTGTTTGGTGATAAGATAGAATCTCTCCGTTCAGGATTAGCAGGTAAAATTCTCCCTTGTGTCTTTGAATGAGGGATTTCCCCTCTGCACAATACTGAACACTGTGTTTAGTTACGGGACCCTGGAGACAGGTGATTAAAGAAGAGTAAGAACTTTCAGGGGAGGCTGGGATCTAAGGCCTATTATGATGAACTGTAACTTAGAAGCACCCCGTAGAGATAAGAGAAGCCAAGACTTTAAACACAGCTTAAAAAAATTTAGACTTCATCTGGATTAAGCTGTTACTGGCTTCCTTAAGCTTCAACTGGTAGAAAGTATACTTTCTAAAAAAAATAAAGCTTTTTTGGGGGGGAGGTTACTGGTTGCATCTTAACCCATAACATTTTTTTAATTTAAATATAGTCAGTCCACATAGTTTGTGGATCCCCTATTTAGCAAGTTCACATATTTGCTAAAATTTATTTCTAATCTCACAATCAGTACTAACGGTACATTTGCAGTCATGCACAAAGAGAGTGGTGATGAAGTTGAGTCCCCCAAAGCACACTATAAACACTGAAAACGAGTATTCTTTTCATGGTCTCTTTAGTGCCCTTTTTTTAATTTTTGCATTTTCCCATGTTTCTTGGTGATCTTGCAGTTTAAAATGGTTCACACAGTGAAAGGTGAAGCACTGTCTAGTGTATCTCAGTACAAGAAGACTGCGATGAGTCTTGTGGAGAGAATGCGTGTGTTAGACAAGCTTTGTGCCAGCATAAATTAGAGTGCGGTGGGCTGTGAGGGGATTCAATCAATATATTAAACAAGGTGTTTAAATAAAACACATAAAGCAAGGTTATGCACTGGTTGGTTGACAAATGTGCCACCAGAACCTTATAGGAAGTAAGCCATGTATTTCCCCCTAGGAGTGATGAGTCGATGGTTCAGTATTCACTAATTCAGTGTTCATATTAACATTATAGAGCAAAGCTACTGTGGTTCATGAGAATCAGCTTTATTTGATTAAAATTCCGTAGGGTTCTGTTGTATGTATGTCTCCACTTATCCTCTCAAATGTGACTCCGAAACAAGCTTCTATGCTCAGGACCAGGTTTCAGATAACTTGGGCATGAGGTAGCCTGAATAAGGATCACGTGAATCTTACACGTAAGGCAGAGAAAGGGAGGCTGGTACTGGAATGTGGGGAGAGAAGGGAAACTTGGTCATATGTTATGGGAAGAGCTGCCATTAGGGAAGTGAGGTGGATATATGGGAAGAAGATGGAGAAGAAACAAGAAGTAGAGGGGAAAATGGGTATGTTCATATTGACACTGAGAGCCAGTACTCAAGACAGTGCTGGTAATCATGCGCTATGTCGCTGCCTGAGAATACTCAACATTACTCCTTCCACTGAAAATTGATGTGTGTAAAATGTCTTCTGTTAAACTTTCTTGAGATAACAACATATTTCTCAGAGCTTAATGATATCACTTTGTATAAATTGTAATTGTATTTGTTTTTCTGGCTCATGTAAGGTCATGACTCTGTTTCATGGCTACCCTGAACAGACAGTTTTGATTTTCAATAAATAGTATCTATAGAAGTGTTTCTCCTAAGCCAGGGGAACTTGCATACACTTAAGTCAATGGAATTTAATAACATATTTAATATATTATTGCCAGAGAGATTTTTACTCACTAATGTAGAGAAACTGTGTTCTTCTATTCATACATAAGGTAATTTGTTTTATAGGCAGAAAATAGAGTTTACAGTTTGAAATAAACCAATCATGCTTTAAAAAGTGTGGGGAAAAAGTATCTACTTCAAAAATAATTGCTTGTTTACATGCATTTGCTTGTTGGAAACAATAGACTGAAATGAGAACTCCTCTATCATTAGTCTGTTATGTGAAGAAATGAAAAAGTGTATACAAGAACCCAAAACAGTAGAGAGAATTTCCCACAATGCCATGTGGACATGATAAATTGTACCATTTTCCCACATAATGGTATATTAGATCAATACAGCATCTAACTCATAAACTTCAGTTGAAAATCTCAAATCTGATGGAAGAGGTTTTTTTTTAGTGTCTCATAAAAGATTCTCAAAACTTTAGAAAAAATAAGTGTTTGTGAAATATGGCCAAGTTATATCTTCACACATGAAAAATGTACTATATTTCCCTAGGAGTTTAAAAATCATTTTGTGAAGTAAGAGTTCTTAAAATCAGCATTGAAACTACATTGACCTGCTGCTAAAGAGTAATCATCATAGCATCTCATATTTCTTTTTAAGAATGAAACAAAGCAATAAAGTACATAAAACAAAAATAAATACTTTTTAAAGTATTAGCTATTATAATAACATTGTTGTTACAGTGAATATTAACCCTAAAATAGCATATATTTATCAAAATTGTCCTAAACCATCTATCTTTTTTTTTTACTACTATCATTGATACAGCCATACCATTCTTGAAAACTCTTAGAACCATCAAAGTGTAATATAGGAAACAATGCGGTAAAAGGGAATTTTAAGGGTCAAAAATAAACTTTCCTAGGTCCCCTAAGACATTTCTCATAAAAGACTCTACAGTGACTTTGCTTGGTCCACATTCATATCTGCTTTGTTAGTTGGTAATTAAAACTAACTGCTGTAATAGGCAACCTCAAAATATCAGTTACTGAGAGATTTATTTATTGCTGATGTAAAAATTACCTAAGGGCCAGGTGCTTCTTTGGAAGGATCTCCTTTAAATAGTTTCTTCTGTCTTCTGGCTTCTACAGTCTCAGTGGAGGAGAATGCATTTGGTGATAGTGAGGCAGTCTTATGGCCCCAAAATAGCAACGTAATTTATACCCCTGTTCTTTGAGCCAGAACCTAGTCCTGAAATCACAATGTAACTTCAAGGTGTGCTGAGAAATGCCATCTTTCTGTTAGCATGGGGAAAAGAAACAGGATATGCTTTCTTGATTCCCAAAGAGAAAGGCTTAAACTTCCCAGAATGCACCATTTACTTCTTGGCATGCCATTAAATGGGGTTAACAGCCAGGCATGGTGGCACACACCTGTTATATCATTACTTTGGAAGCTGAGACAGGAGGATGGCAGATTCAAGGCCAGCCTCAGCAACATAGACCCTCAGCAACTTAGAGAGACTCTGTTTCAAAATAAAAAAAATAAAAAAGGACTGGAGGTATAGCTTAGAGGTAGAATGCCCCTGGAATTAATCCCCAATCTCTCTCTCTCTCTCTCTCTCTCTCTCTCTCTCTCTCACACACACACACACACACACACACACACACACACACACACAC
>PVJS01050741.1:10000-14215 GCA_004027185.1 Glis glis | reverse complement strand
CTCCGGTCTCTGCCTCCCAAAGTACTGGGATTACAAGCGTGCGCCACCACGCCCTGCTTATTGTTTATTTTTGAAACAGGGTCTCACTAAGTTGCGGAGGGCCTCATTAAGTAGCTGAGGCTGGCTGTGAACCTATGATCCTCCTGTCTCAGCCTCCCAAGTACTGGGATTACAAGCATGCGCCACCACACTCGGCTAAATCACATCTTTCTAGCAGCATCCCTTTGGACTCCTTTTTCTCCCCTAGAAATATAATGTGCTCTGCAAACACTTAGAAAGAGAGAGATCTTCCCAAAGTAATTAGCTCTCACGACTGATCTATCATAGGGAATCTGTCATTTTGTGGTAGAGATTTCAGTGAACATGAAGCCCGAAACACCTCAAAGGAGGAAGAAGTTGAATATATATATATATATATATATATATATATATATATATATATATATCATTCTGAGGAAGGGAAGCTCTAATTTTCTACTTGAATATAGACCTTGGGCAAGTTCTTTCAGACCTTGCATCTCCTTTAAGGAAGCAGTGAAAAGCCAACAAATCACCAATCCCAAATTAAAATTAGTACTCTCACGAGTTAACCTTGTCCCTTTCACTGTTCCAAATAGTTTAGCATAACAACTAAATAGCAGTTTTAGCATCTACATCATGTTATTTAGGTTTCAACTATAATTCCCTTCCTAATTTCAATTACTGTAACAATCCTCTGATAGAATTACTTTCTAAAAGTCAAAAATCAAAGCAGTTCCTACTGAGATCTCAGGGAAGGCTAATTGTGCAAACAACATTTAGTCCATTGGTCTGCTTGATTTTTTTTGTGCTCAAACAAAAAACATGCAGATTTTGTGGCTCATTTTTTATTCAGAGTACTAAGGAGTGAATCATACTTTATATCTGGAGAGTAATCAACAATGACAAAGTTGTTTGGAGAAGGTTCCAAACATCTTCTACTTCAAAATGAAACCCAAATGGCTAAGGAAGTGAAATCTTGTTCTATTTTCCTGATCCGATTTGTACCACTGTGTATCTTCCAGTGTACTTTGATAGGGGATGAAAAGAATCTGTAGTGTTTACTTTTTTTGTATGCACGGAAGATTCTTTACTGTAGAGCACAGGTCTCCTCCTAACTTCTGTCTGGCTGCCAAGTGATGGTAGAACAAATGGATTGGCTCTACCATTTTATAAAAAAGTAATAACCCCAGCATCTTTCATGTAAATAAGAGGAGACATTTCAATTTTAACTTAAAGAACACTTGTCATAAAATTTTGTCATGATCTACAATGTTTTGTTGACTTGGAGAACCATCAGAATCTTGTTTAACTGGTTATCCTACCAGAGTCTGTACTCTCAGTACTGTTGGAATGGTCTACAATCTCTAACCTGGAGAATTTCAACCGACTTTGTTTTATAAGGCCATATTTTAATTTTTGGTCAGACAGAAAGGTACCACTTGAAGTAATTCCAACCACTTATACATTGATTAATTTTAATACATGGTAGAATTATTTCTACACTCTGGCATGAAAAAGGGCAATAAAGTCAGCTCTAGGTTGATTCAGGCACCAAAGAACACCTGGAGTTATGTGTTTCCATTATAATATTGAGTGCAAAGATACATGACATGGTGCCCTGGGGTTAAAATTATACAACCTGAAAAAATCTGTAGAGTCTAGAAGACAGATGTGATCCTGCTTTTATCTCTAAACATAACAATGAGACACTTCCTCATTATTTCCTGGAGATTGTAGATTATTGGGGATTGAATTGTGTCCCCCTAGGGACTGAAGCCTTAACCCCCTAAGGTGACTGTATTTGGAGATAAAGCCTTGAAAAAGGTAATTAAGGTTTAGAATAAGACCCTAAGTCTAATAAGACCCCCTAAGTACTGGGGTCTTTATAAGAGAGAGACACCAAAGATGCATGTGCATAACAAAAGGCCATGTGAAGACACAGAAGAAAGCAGCCATATATAGGCCAAGAAGAGAGGCCTCAGGAGAATCCAATTCTGCTAACACTTTGAGAACTGTGACAAAATTAATTTCTCTTATTTACCATAAAGTCTGCGGGATTTTGTTGTGGTAGCCCTAGCAAACTGAACCAATACTATTTCCTTAGTCTGTAAAGACCACTTCCAAGATCAAAATTCAGGAGAATATCATCCAGACATCTAAAATGGAAGTGGTCAAAAGGGGCTATATGTGTGTTATATGAATAGTTAAGCATTTTAAAATGCCTTATGTCATATAATTATCTCCATATCTACAATGGGGAAGAGAAGAAACTTGCAGTTTACCATAAAAATTCTTGAGGCATCACGTTGAAAAAACAGAAAGTAGAACCAAATGTAAGAAGACAATGTTTTCTCTGCTGTGTAAGTCATAACTATTCAAGATACATGTCGCTAAGTCTTCCCATTACTTCAAGGACACAGGTAATACAACTCTCCAGAGTATTATCTATTACTTTAGATATTGCAAGTTATTACCAGTGTATTGCAGACTGGGGATAACACTGAACTAAATACCATGATCTGGAAATAAAGTCTAAGGGAAGTAAATCCATCTTTGACATACCATATTTTAATAAACTAAGTTAGGATAGAAAATTTAAGTAAATTCAGTGATAAAACCTCACTTCTGTGAATTGTAGTGTGTTATTACTGGGGAACCTAGATTCTGGGTCTAGACATGATGGTTTTGTTGAAGTTCCCCTTCAAAAAACCAGGCTTGCATGATAACATATGTGTAGATATTATGCTTTTACTGCACTGGCTCTGTTTTTACCATATTTTTATGATAAAAACAATATGGTTTGGGACCAGTATTTTTGTTAGTTCTTGTTGCATGAAAATGCTCACCATTACAAAGCATTGGAAGCAATGAGTAATCCATCCCTGCAGTTCTTCACCTGAACCATTATCTTATTTATTTTTTCATTTTTTTAATGATCAGTTATAAGCACATGCAGAATGTGGTCAAGAACTAATTGATTTTGTCTGTGGTTTTCACTTAGTCATGGCCTACACATTAATCCTGTCTTTTAAGAAAGACCTAGAATATTTCTTCTCCTTATTCTCATGGAGGAAACAACTTTCAAGCACCTGCTGCTATCTGTTTTCCTTCTAAAAATGCATTGCTTTCAAGGGACTTTCATAGCAATTCTTTCTAGTACAAGGGGACAGAGAAAGGAGGGGTGGTAATGATGAAGGCATAGCAATTCCCTCAGAGTGGCATCTATGAAATCCCAGTTGTGGCCAGCAAGTGGCTTGTGAGCTCCAGTCTCCAATAACCCAACAGAAGCTGAGGTGTTAGGGCATCTTGCTGAAAGCCCAGAGAATTCACACACTCAGTGCTTGGGGTAGAGACTGGCAGAATCCCAAGCTCTTTTTGCTGGTAACTCTGGTTCTAACCCCTGATGCAAATCAAAACTAAACTTTATATCTTTATATTTCTTAATGTTTTCATTTTTCCTACCTTCAAGGTTTTCCATTTGTCCACTGGGGCTCAGACTATGAACCCAAGCTGCATATCGTAGAGTTTTGACAAGTCTTCTAATTGACTCCACATTAAATCCACAGAGATGTACCCTGAGTTCTTACTTGTCAGACCCTTTATTACTCTCAGAAAAGGTGAAACATTGGATTTCTGAGATTTCCACTCTGACATTAGTCTTTAAACCAGGTGACAAAATGACACTCTTGTGTGCCATATGAGACTGAGGCAGCAAACGTCATGCAATATCATAAAATCAGATTTCACTCACCAGGGATATATCAAGTCTGGTTGTCTGGAAATGGTTTTGGAGAATTTTTAAAATTCTAAAATCTAAATTAATGTTTTTCAAACAGGGTTTTGAAAGAGCACTAAAGCCTAATTTTAAAATTTGATGATTTGAATTCAGCAAGCTAAAATAAAATTAACAGAAGCTTATCTGGGTATTCTAAGTGATTATAGCTGAACCATGCCTTGTGATTTCAGTGCTTATAGTTGCATTTGTGTCAACTACCATATCCTTATGGCAACAAGAAGTATGGTGTTAGTTTTTCAGCATTGTGAAAAATACCTGAGAAAAACAACATAAAGGTGAAAGATTTATTTTGGCTCACTGTTTCAGTTCATGGTGGGCTGGCTCCATTGCTCTGGGCCTGAAGTGAGGAAGACCTTCAAGCCGGAAGGTGTTATAGTTAGATAGAGAATGTCCCCTGA
>PVJS01050741.1:0-5000 GCA_004027185.1 Glis glis | reverse complement strand
TCTGTCTCAGTCTCCCGAGTACTGGGATTACAGGCATGCACTACCACGTCTGGCAAAATTATCCTTTATAAATTAGGTAAGATAGCTCATTTATTTTTAGTAATATAATAGTTTGATTTGGTCTTGGTTCCTTTTAATTATTTCATGTGTTATATTTTAAACATGGTTAATATGTCATACCAAATCTTTCTGGCTTCTTTGGTTCTGGATGAAAAGTCAGTTTTTTAGTCTCACCGAAGATCCCTTGTATGTGATAATCAACTTTTCTCCTTTTCTCTTGGTACTTTCAAGAATCTTTTATCTTTCAATAGTTGGTCTAGGTAAATAATTCACTGAGTTTATTATATTAGTAATTCATTGAGCTTCTTGGATGTGTAGATTGCTTTTTATCAAATTTCAGGAGGGTTTTTTAACTTTTTTCCCCTCAAATATTCTTTCTGACTCTATCTTCCTCCTTTCTTTCTGGATTGCCATTATATGTATGTTGTCTCACATTGATGGTGCACCATAAGTCTCTGAGGCTCTGATCCTGTTTCTTCATTTTTTTTCTTTCTGTTCCTTAGACTGGAGTATTTCAATTGACCTATCTTCAAGTTTACTGGCTATTTCTTCTGTTTGTTAAAATCTATTGATCCCTTTTAATAAATTTTTCATTTCAGTTATTGTACTTTACATCTCCAGAACTATTATTTCTTTTTTAACATGTTCCTTCTTTTCATTGTTGTTCTTTATTTGATGAGACATTACTTTCAGACAATCTTCTAATTCTTTTCTTTATACTTTTATTAGTACATATACTGAGGAATAGAGTGATAGGAATATACATGCACACAGCCCTTGGTGTGTTTCCCTCTGGGTCCGACACCCCTCCCTCCCCTTCCCCGTACATATTATTGAGACTGGTATTGATAATTTCATATATGTATGTAACATTATTCAAACTGTTACTTTCATTATGTCTCTACCCCCTCCAAATCCCCTCCATCACTCCATTGGAGTCTCTACTCTTTTATCTGAGGTCTCTTTTGTCACTCAACTTTTTTCTAGCTTCCACATATGAGAGAAAACATACAACTATTTGCTTTCTGAAGTTTTTTGGTCAGTCTCTTGGTAGCCACAACTAGTAATTCTGTCTCAGGCAGCTGCCATGTTAAACAATTACTACTGTTACTACTGATTGTTTTCAACTAATTCTCTGTAGGTTAACTGTTAACACAGTGTGAGGGCTGAATCAGGTAAAATAAAGAGAAGCCCTGAGAAAGTTTCCAAGACAGGTCAAATGGTTATGATTTTCTGGGGTATTTTGGGTGGCAGGGGGACGTTCCAAAATCTTTCCCCCTCTAATAGCTGCTAGATGTAAGTTTTCACAGCTAACATAGTTGTCAGGCTGTCTGTCCTTAAGGCTACCCTGGAGCTGAGGAGATGATGGTGGCAATAAGGAAGTTCAAGAACCACAAAAACCACTGTTCTTATTGAGATTCAGACATTTTTCTTGAACAAACACTACTTGAGTTATTGCAAGCCCTTGGCTAATCTTTAGAACTCTGCAAGGTTGACTCTGGGTACTTTTTTTTTAGGCATTCTCATTTCTTTTATGGAAGGGTGGGTCTTTGGAGGTTCTGATTCTACCATTCTGGGAGTCTGTATTATATTTTTTATAATTAAAAATAAAAACAAAACTCTGTAATGATGTGGTCTCTCATATTTTTGCTTTGTTTTAATTGTGTAGTAACTCTGAAATTTAGGATGTTTCATATTTTTACTTAAGGATTTACTTTTATCATTATTACTCTATGTAATACCCTTATTTTCCTATTTCTTTAGTCTCTCCTGAAACAATGAATAGTAGGCATTTTCCTCTTTCTCCCCTTCCTCTCCTCTACCACTTGAATTTTTTATTGTTTAAATCAATTGGCTTTATTTTTAGAACAATTTTAGGTCCACAGAAAAATTAAGGGGAAAGTATAGAGTTCCCCTATAGCATCTACCCTCCCTTCATATGATTCCTGTCCCCGACCCTGACCCCCAAACTGATGACATCTCACACTACAGTGTAACATTTATTACAATCTATGGATCTTCACTGACACATTATTATCACCCAAAGTCCACAGTTTACATTAGGGTTCACTCTTGTATATTCCATGGGTTTGGAGATGAGCATAACGACAGGCATCCACCATTGCAGTACTACACAGAAGAGTTTCTCCTCTCTGAAACTCATACAGAAATTTAATCACCATTATACAATATTATGAGGTGGAACCAGGTGGGACCTTCAAGAGGTGCTCAGGGCTCTGTCTTCATGAATTGATTAACCAACTCATGCAAATTAATGGGTTAATGGACTATTTATTTATTTATTTTGTGGTATAAGGAATGGAACCCAGATGCATTGTACCTCTGAGCTGCACCCCCCAGCCCATTTTTTTTAATTTTTTATTTTGAAATAGGGTCCTACTAAGTTTCTGGGGCCCTCATTGTGGTTTTAACTTGTAATTTCCTAGTGATATACACTGTTTAATATGTGTTTATATGTGTAATGGTTTGAATGTCCTCTCAAATACTCATTTTGAAATTTAATTGCCCTTGTAATAGTGTTGAGATGGGACTCTGAAGAGAAGATTAGGTCATGAGGGTTCTTATCTCATGAGTGGATTTATGCTGTTATCGAGAGAGTGGGTTAGTGATAAGTAGGATGAGTTCAGCCTGATTTTCTCTTCTGTCTCATGCCTGCTCACTCGCCCTTCTGCCATGTTTTGACGCAGCATAAAGACCCTCACCAGATGCCAGTACCATGTTCTTGGGCTTCCCAGCTTCCAGGACTGTGAGCCGAATAAACTTACATTGTTTACAATTTACCCAGACTGTGATATTGCTTACTGTCTCTAAATCTTCTTTGACGAAGTGTTTGTTCAGACCTTTTGCTATTTTTTAATTGGGTTGTTCACTTTCTAAAGAGTTATTTGTATGTTTTGTCTATCTGTTCTTTACCATATATGTCTTTTGTAAATATTTTCTCCCAGTTCAAGGCTTGTCTTCTCATTCCCTTGACTGTGTCTTTCACAGAGAAGTTTTTTATTTGAACAAATTCCACCTTATTAATTATTTCTTTCATGGGTTACTCCTTTGGTGGTGTATCACCAACCACGCAATTTAATTAATAATATTATTTTTCTTAATGTCTAATTTTTCTGTTAGAATGTTGATTACTTGGTTCATTTGCTTCAAATGCTTTCCTTTTACTTACAGCAACTTTGAAAGAGGAAAGGGGGAATTTTTCTCAAGTTCCCTTCTTCTTTTTCATTTTCTCTCCCAATTTTTCTTAGCTGTGTCATTTCTACACTGTCAGCATTTATAAAATTTACATTTTATTTGTTCGCATCCAGCTCCACATTTGTTTTTGATTTTGAATTTCATTTAAATATGTTCTGTGATCACCACCAACTCTTTTGTCAGAATTCCTGAACTTTGGTTGGCTAAAGTTTTTCCTCGAGCAACAAAGACTTTAGCAAATAATATTTTCTGGATTTCTGTTTGTCCAAAACTGTATCCTTTGTACTAAAAGGATAGTTGGATATATGTAAAATCTTGCTTCATATTTTCCTTCTTTTAGAATCTTATAGGTATTGTTTTACTACCTCTGGCATGGGATGAAGGCATGGAGAAATCTGAGGACCACCTAACATTATTCCTCCATTACAAATTACCAGATTATTTTGTCTTTAATTTTTTCCTAATCTTTCAATCCAAAATGTTTCCTGGATGTTTCTTGGTGTTGATTATTCTGGGTTATTATTCCCTGGTGTATAATGTACCCTTTTGGTATGTAGTTTTAAGTGATCTTTTACATTAGGAAAGTTTTCTTGGATTATGCCTTTAGCAATTTGTTCCTTGATAGCTTTTAAGGACAATATTGAATCTTCTTTACCTATTTTTATAGCCATACCATTTCTCTCCACTGGTGTTATATTGGTCCATACTCAGCTAAATGTACCTTTCATTCCTCTTTCAGCTATTTTTGGATGTGTTGGAAGGGAGATGCATGATAATATATTTTATAAACAATATAAAGCATAATTAATAAATATGTAGTACATTAATATACATGTTACTAATTATATGAAAGGCTACACTTCAGAAATCTTTCCATATCAGCAAATGTGAGAACTATTTTTCACACACACTTAAATTGGCTGTTCCATAGTATTCAGTTTCATGAATGTGTAATAATTTATTTAATCATATTTCTACTTAGGAACATTTAGGTTGTTTCCAAAGTTTTCCAATTATGTTTTTGTACATATAACCTCTCTTATTTGTATAAATGTTTATGAAATTTAAATTTCTATAAATGGCATTGTTAGGTCAAATTGTGTGTGTGTGTGTGTGTGTGTGTGTGTGTGTGTGTGTAAGCATGGAAGTGCACGGAAGTGTGAAAGAACATTTCTCTTCTGGTAGAACCACAAGTGAAATGGGGAGAAGATTAGATCAGAAAGACAGGGACAGAGGAGCCAGTTGGTGCAGGCCTTATAGGCCTTCATGAAGACTACCATTAATCTTTTTCTTCCTATTGTCTTAGTTCAAGCTGCTGTGTTGAAATACTGTAGATGGAAACACCCTAATACACAGGATGTACATACACAAACTTATGAAAGTCAACTACTATGCTGAGCATGAGAAGGAGGGAAGGGGGAGGGAATGGAGGTGGGAATTGGGGAGGGCTAATTGACTGATGTGTGCATGTGTACTTCTACAACCCTGAAACCCATAAAGATGTATGATTACAATGCACCAATAAAATAAACAAAAAATAAATAAACCTCTTTTCTTTTTTAAAAATCTTACAGGTTTTTTTTTTTGTGGTACTGAGGATTAAACTAAGTAGCATTTTACCACTGAGCTACACTCCAGACCCTTTTTTAAAATTTTTTTTTTTTTTTTTTTTTTGCGGTACCGGGGATTGAACGCAGGGGCGTTCTACCTCCGCGCTACGCCCC
>PVJS01050740.1:0-14213 GCA_004027185.1 Glis glis | reverse complement strand
CCCCTGGGTTCAATCCCCGGTACCGCAAAAAAAAAAAAAAAAAAGAAATTGGATAATTTAAAGTGGTACTCTTTAAGGTATAATTCATCAGTGAATGAGACTAATATTGGGCACATAGCAGCCATTCAGCATGACAGCCAGGTCTTTTTTCACAATATAGGAACTTCTTTGTTCTAAAGTGCTAAGTAAATACATTAAAAAAGGATAACACTAAAAATCAATAGCTTTTCTATACAGCAACCATGAATCCACTGAAAAATAAATTTTAAAAAATCCCATTCACAATAGCCTCAAAATAATTCTTAAGAATAAATCTAACCAAGGAGTAATAAGACCTCTACAATGAAAAATATAAAACACTGAAGAAAGAAAGTGAAGAAGACCACCTATCAAAATGCTAATGTCATTCTTCACAGAGCAAGGGGAAAAAATAAAAGTACTGAAATTCATATGGAAGAATGAAAGACTAGAATAGCCAAATCAATTATGAGCAATAAGAACCATGCATCATAATACTTGATTTCAAATTATACTACAGAGATCTAATAACAAAAGCAGCATGGTATTGGCACAAAAACAGACACATAGACCAACGGAATAGAATAGAAGATACAGAGACAAATCCTCACACTTATAGCCATGTGATTTTTGACAAAGATGCCAAAAGCATACCTGGTGAAAAAAGAAAGTCTCTTCAACAGATAGTGCTGGGAAAACTGTATATTCATATGTAAAAGAGTGAAATTGGATTCCTATCTCTCACCCTGCACAAGAGCCAACTCAAGATGGATTGAAGACCTAGAAATTAGACCAGAAACTTTGCAATTACTAGAAGAAAATATAGGATCGACTCTCCAACTTATAGTCATTGATAGAAACTTCCTCAATGAGACTCCCAAAACTTGGGAAACAAAACTGAGAATCAATAATTGGGATGCCATCAAACTAAAATGCTTCTTCACAGAAAAGGAAACAATCAATAGTCTGAAGAGAAAGCCTACAGAATGGGAGAAAATCATTACCACCTACTCCTCTGATAGAGAACTAATATTTAGAATATAAAAAGAACTAAAAGAATACTAAAGAAATCAAATAGCACAATAACATGGGCAATTGAATTTAATAGACACTTCTCAAAAGAAGAAATATAGTTGGCCAAGAAATATATGAAAAGGTTTTCAACATCATTAGCAATCAAGAAAATACAAAAGCACACTGAGATTTCATGTAACTCCAGTTAGAATGGCAATCATCAAGAATGCAAACAATAAATGCTGTTGAGGATGTGGGGAAATAGGAACTTTTCTACACTGTTAGTAGGATTTTATGTTAGTACAACCACTATGGAGGTCAGCATGGAGGTTCCTCAAAAAATTAGGAATGAGCCAGGTGTGGTGGTGCACGCTTGTAATTCCAGTACTTGGGAGGCTGAGACAGAAGGATCGCAGGTTCATGGCCAGCATCAGCAACTTTGTGAGCCCCTTCACAACTTAGTGAGACCCTGTTTCAAAATAAAAAGTAAAATAGGGCTGGGGTATAACTCGGAGGTAGAATGCTCCTGGTTTCAATCCCCAGTACCACACACACACACACACACACACACACACACACATACACACACACACACAGAGATTAGGAGTGGAACCACCATTTGACCCAGATATACCACTCCTTGGTGTTTTTCCAAAAGAATTTAAATTAGAATACTATAGCGATACATATACATCCATGTTTATAGCAGCAGAATTCACAATAGCCAAATTATGGAACCAGCCCAGGTATGTCAAAAGATGTATGGATAGAGAAAATGTGGTATATATGAGCAATAGAATTCTACAAAGCCATATAGTAGAACAAAATTATGTCATTTGCAGCAATATGGATGACACTAGAGAATATTACGTGAAGTGAGATCAGCTAGTCTCAACGTCAGGAGTTGTATGTTTTCTCTTGTATGCGGAAGCCAGAGAGAAAATAGGAAACATGGGATTTTGGATAAATGAAGAGGGAGACCAGCACAATAGTGGAAGGGGATTGTGGGAGTGAGGGGAGGAAGGGAAAAAGAAGAACCGAGGAAGAAAACAGTTCAAATAATGCTTTGCAATATATAAAGGGCAGTTTCACTAGCATGTATAAGGAGGGAGGAGTGGGGAGGGGAAAGCAGGGTGGGGTGTGGCGGATGGTGTACCAAGAACTGTGTGCATGCATGTTCGTGTCATTGAACCTCACTATGATGTATAATTGCAATACACTAATAAAAATGTAACAATGATATGACCCAATTTGAATTCAGATTTGTCTGATTCCATAAACTGCTTGGAAACAGCAAAATGTTTTTGCAAAAATACTTTCTAAAATAAAAAAATCACTGTTTATGAAAGTTAAAAAATAACCCTGATAGTATCAATATGCTCTAGTGTATAGTACTCTCCCAACCAAAAACAATGTATGATTTGCTTCTTTCATTTGACACTATCTCATAAATAAAAGATAAGGGAGTAATGAATTATAGCTTTTAAACACTATCGTCAAGTAATAACTGCTGATTGCTAAAAAATACAATGAAAAGTGATCCATACCAAGCAGAATGACACTGTAGCAGTGAACATTTAGAAGAGAACCATACATTAATACCAATTTGTCAGCTGTAAATATGTGATAAATATACAAGAGTATTCTTAGTTTCATTAAAAGGCAAGTAGCTGTTTAAAGCAACAATAATAAAGTTAAGAGGTGATTAAAATAAATATAGAATTAAAACATTTGACCACAATATAAAGGATGATGATAAACAGACTTATTACTCATGTTTTCTGTAAAGTTGATCAATATTCTTAATTCTAAATTTTACTTTGGAATGAATGCATTAAGAGATATTTGATCAACCAAACCTAAACATAGCAGGGAGAAAAATCAGAGCAACAAATAATTGATGGAACAAGAAACAAGAAATAATGAAGTGAAAGTGTTGACTCACACCATACAAATAATTACATAAAATATAAATGAATTAAATATTTCCATTAAATGCCAAAGATTGTTAAACTGGGCAAACATCAGTAAAATACAATGTATCTAGTAAGATATACCGTTAAGTATAAAACCACAGAATGATGTAAAGAAAAAGAATGCAGATACACACACACGCACGCGCGCGCACACACACACACACACACACACACACATATACACACCAGGTAATAAACAAAATTAGAAAAGGTAGACATTAAAGCAAAGAATTAGAAAAGGTAGACTTTGAAGCAAAGATTATTGCGTGAGATCAAAAACAAATCTGCTAATGAGTGTAAAATGGTACAAGTATTTTGAGTGACTGGTCCTTTTTATGATGTTACTCATTCACTGAAGTATGATTCAGCTACTCCACCACCAGGTCTTTAACCAAGAAAAATAAAAACATATGTTCACAAAAGAATTATGCAAGACTGTTGATAACAGTTTTTCATAACAGTCCCAAATTGTAAACAACCCAAATTTCCATCTGCAAGAAGATAGTTAAACAACTTGTGGTATAGTCATGTAATGTCTATTAAAAAGGAGCCAGGTGACAGTATATAACAATGTGTATGCATTCTAAAAACATTATGTTGAAGGAAAGACACTACATGCAAAAGGATACACATAGTATGGTTCCATGTATATGACGTTTTACAACAGGCAAAACTGTACTATGATGATCGAGATTAGAACAGAGCTGCCTTGTGGGTGGGGGATGACTGGAAAGGGAGTGGAGGAAATTTTCTGAATGATGGAAATATCCTTGAATATGTCTTGATGGAGGGTGGGTATACAAGTGTATATGCTTATCAAAAATCACCATATTGTGTCCTTACACTCTGTGCATTGCACTGAATGTATTTTGCCTCAATTAAAATAAATGAATACATAAATAAAGTCAAAGGAGTAATTTTGTGGTATTTGCCTTAAATGTACTTTGCCAAATGTGTTATCCATCCCATACTAGTTCATGAAGGTTATTGCTATTTTAGTTGTATATCTCAGTAATATTAGCATTGGGTTTTGGGCAGACACATTTCACTTTTGGTTCCTATACAAATAAATCCTATTTTATTTTTCTCCTTATTATAGGTGTTGAGGCATACTCCCCAGTTTAGATGAGATATGTGGTTTATGATGAGGTAAACTAACCCCAAGTTTTCAGTGATTAAATATAATAAAATTTATTTTACAGATTTGTATCCCCCACATGTCAATGGTGGAGTTGTACTCAAAATAAAAATTCAAGTGCCTGGGCTTATGAAAGAGTGGTATACCACTCTCTGATGCTGTCCTGTGAATCCATGGACTTCAGGGATGCCAAAGGAGAGAAGAAAGGTCTTGGGGATCCCCCAATGCACCCAGAGATTACACATGTAATATTAATACAACTATAAGGTTGTCTGACAAATGCAGAGGAGAATGTAGAATTTTTATTCTGTAGTAATATTTGTACCATAATTATCATGGTTAATTCAATGTGTGCTGTAATTACTGTAGGTAGGAACCCAGTTTGACCTGACTACAGCCATCTTTGTTCATAACAATCATAACTTCTCCCCCGGTAACCCTGGGCTGTTTTATCTACATAGTTTCTAAGCATACTAGAAATAACTAGAAATAAAATACTTGAAATAAAAAAAAAACATTAGAGAGATATGTGGAGCTTTATACCTGGACCCTAGGCCAGGAGTGTGTCCGGCATCTTAGATGCTAGTTAGATTAACTGAGAACATGAAAACTAGACAGAGTGGAACATAAGGCTTTTTCTAAAATGTATGAAGACATTATAAAATGAACATGCTGCAGATTTTTGCCATCTTGTTTTCTAAATTTGTGATCAATGTTTTTATATGTTTAAAATACTTTTACCTAGGATGATATTGCTCAAATATGAACACAAGAATTTGGAAATAAAGACTTAATAGTTCCATTGTCCTTTGTAGATAATTCATATGGCTTACAATTTCCTACAAGACCCTGAACTAAATGATCCTTGTCTCCTACATTCCAAATCCATCTTTGTAGAAGAGACCCATAAAAGAATCATTCTCGGAAGATTCATGACGACTTTGTTGACAGACTAGCTCAATGACTACTTAGACTAGTTGGCAATACAGGACACTTCCACAGAACTTTCTGATTTTTCTCCCCTGTTTAGGATTAAGCTTACATTATAATCTGATGGCTCTTCTAAGACTCTCTGACTTCCTTTCGCATATCTATATGATTTTTCCTCTAATAAAATCTTTGCATGTTTAATCCTTTTTGGAGAACCTGTGCTACTACAATGATTTGACTGAGGACTAGAGCAGCTGATCCTCAGAGATCATATGATTTATCAGCAGCAGATCCATTTTTAATTTTACTCTTTATTATAGATCATTCACATTGTCATGTAATTTTTAATACTTTTATTGGTGCATTATGATTATATATCATAGTGAGGTTCAAAGTGAAACAAACATATATGCTCATATATGATTTTAAATTGTGTTACTTTAGCCTCAGATTTTTTTTTCTCTTGTAAAGGTATCCCAGGTTTATTGCCCAATATAGTGTCTAGCTGTTATTATAATGGAGAATAATCCAGTGATCAGAAAAACTCAGCCTGATTGAATTCTGAACCCTGAAATTAATTTAATACTGGATTTAGTATCAGAAAACTTTGTAGCAATCTCTATTATTTGAGGTGCTCAACTATTTCAATAAAGTTCTTTCTAGAAACCATTCAAGATGCAAGGGACACATTCCTTGTTGAGTTAATGGACATACTCCAGTCTATGATGGGTAGCAATGTTTCATCTTAGGTGTGTTCCTACAGAGATAAACATAAAGATTGCCCGATTGCTCCAAGGAATTAATTAGGTGTTTTGTTGTTCTTTTTAGTCTTGCTAAGGTTAATTCTTTCTTAAAATGTATATGGCAGTGACCAGGCTTTTAAATTTCTTTAGAATCTCAAGGAATAATCCATTTTTAGGATTCATGTAACTGTTGTTTTTCTTCCTAATATTGGGCTTTAGGACACAATAATGGACTATACCACAGAGAAAATCATCAAGAACCAATTGACTCTTAGATCTAAACTCTTTCCTAATCTCTAAGTAAGTAGAGAGAATAATGTGAGATTGGACAATTTTATAATTTAAGAGTATTGACCTGATTTCTATATTCATGGCATAGAAGTTTAAATAGTAAAACAAACACACAACCAAACACTCACATAGGAAGAATGTCTATAAATGAAGATAAACAAAGCTAAGAATAATCAATTTTTGCTGTGCTTTCAGGGTTGGCTTGAAAAGATGTCATATAATCTATATTATTTACCTGTTTAGATAAAAAACCACATGGAAGTTTATGTGACTGTTTTCATAATAAATTATTTCATGCAACATGTTTAAAAATTTTCCCATTCATACTGAAGACAAAAGAGAAGATTGCACTTCTACTTTCTAGAAGAAATACTGGAATCTTTATCTTACAGAGGAAACTTTAGGGCAAAGGAGTGTATTATATAGTAAAAAAAAAAGACTTTTATAAGAATTGGGATATCTTACTTCTTGGTGATTACTTCCAATGAGATGGGTCCTATCAGTCTTGAGAGTCCTGCCTTTATGTCCTTCCAGCTGTATGATTCTAAGATTATGCCGCTTACATAGGCCTCTTGATGTGGAAGAAATGATAAGGTTTTTTTTTAGATAATGTCTAGAAGATAAGAGAAATGGCCTAGAGATGGCTATATCAGATTGTCTCCAGATATCCTTTTTCAGAATATTGCTTTAAAAAATCACCCTTGGACTGCAGTTTGAGATGGCTTAGGCTAACCTAGTTGGAAGCTGAATAAATCCATACATTTTAGTGAAAAGACACATTGAAAAGTTGTATGTAGCAATGAAAGTTACAAGGGTCTCACTGTGACCTCATCTACTAGTGATGCTTGAAAGTATTTCTTAGTTGAGTTCTCAGAAAGAACTAGTCATCAAAGTCAAAGAAACTAGGTGGACTGAAATCAAGGCTGGTTAACAAATAATGAGTGTTATAATAGAAATGGTGATTATGTTTAATAATATAATATGTTGAGTAACTTAGCACACTTGTCTCTTGTTATTCATGGGAAATTGGTCCCAAGTTCCCCAATGGAAACCAAAATCCATGGATGATCAAATTCCTTATATAAAATGGCCTAGAATTTGCATGTGACCTATGTGCATCCTCCTGTACAGTTTAAACCTTTGCTGGATTACTTGTAATACCTAATATAATGAAAATACTACATTGTTTAAGGAATAATGATAAGAAAAAATCTGTATATGCTCATTACAAATACAATTTTGTTTTTAATAGTTTTTATTTGTTACTGGTTGAATCTTCAGGTGCAGAGTTGCAGATATGGACAACCAAATTTAAATGTATTTTTAGAAGTAAATTTAAAGGATGTACTCAAATATTATGTCCAAATATATTTCTTCAGTTCTATATATAATAGCCTAAACATTCAAATAATATATGTATAAAACAAGAGGAATTGCTAAAAAAGTGGTTTACACAGATGACAGAATTTTAGGAAATCATAAAATACAAAGTTGTAAAAGAATGTGATTGGCAGGAAAATGATCATAACATTAACTGATAAAAAGCAGGGTAATAAGCATTATGGTCCCAATTTTGAATAAAGGACAAAGACAAATATAAACAACACATATCCATTTATCCATATACAAAAACACAAAAAATGAAGAAATCAGCATTAAATCTATTATATATTTAAGAGTGCTAACTGGGTGATAGGATAAATAGTGCTTTGTATTATCATTTACATACTTTCTTGGATTCTTTGAATTGTATACAATAAAAATGGAAGGCTTTGTAATAAGAGCACAACATAATGTTTTTTTAAAAAATATTTGTTGAAAAGAGTCTACAAAAGAAATCAAGATAAAGTGAATTATAAAAGAATTGGATTTTCTTCCCTATGAAAAAGGGTATTAGAAAGTAAAGATAAAATGACGATTAAAGAAGAAAAGTAATGGATCCTTTACATTTCATAGGAATTTATTGCAGCCAGTATTGTAATTCCATATAGTTGCAAATTTAACAAAGAATATCTATCATTAGTAAAGACGATTGGGTCATGTCTGCTGTAACAATGAATGATGTATTGTCATCATGTAAATAATCTTGATGTACATACTACTAAATGATCTAGATGTGGATAAAAACTGTTCATAAAAATGATTTTAGATATAGCCTCATTGTTCAGGTTGCTATGGTAACTATAATCCCAATTGTGCCTTCATAAACCAAAGTCTATTTTATTTTTTGTCATTCTTGTCTAGGAGAGTGCTGTATTATGAGAAAATTTAAAGCTCATTTGGGGGGAGGAAATAAGCTCTTAAAACCTAGATCCCATATTATTTTTACCCGTAACATAGCCTAATATTTCTGCACTATCACACATATAAGCCTCAATATCCAATTTATTAAACATTAATGTATTTTAATTTATGCAGAAATCAAATAATTTATAAGGAAGCTCACACTTCAGTATCTATACTGGCATGTTTATTTGGTATCTTGTTCTTTCTCTTTCATATACACGTGTGCATGAGCATATATACCACACATGCAAATATATGCAAAAGTGGGTTTGTAAAGATAACTTTTAAGTCTGCAACTTAGAACTCCATATATACTTTCCTATATTAGCAGAGCAATGCTGCAGTGGGCCCTAGTATCGATGGCCAGTAGGCAGGCACAAAAGAAAATGCCAGGAGATGACATAATTCCTCCCCATGTACCATTTCTTAGAGTAACCAGTCCCAACAAATGCCCTTTAGTGAACCCAGAAAATACATGAGTTTTTTGACAATGAAATTAAAAGAAGTTAGAGTCATGTATATAATAGAGAAGAAATAAGTTAAAATGTCCTTCCCTCCATCTAACCCCCATCACTTCACTTGTCATATTTACCAATATTTAAACTTTATCATGTCATTCCTCTAAACTTTTTCTGACTTGTCATTGCTTTCCATATAAAGCCCAAATTTTATAAACTGTTTTTTCAATTCTAATTTTTTTCCTACTATATGTTCGATCTTCTTTGAACTCCAAAAAGTACATTCACATTCTCATTTTCAAGTCATTGTCCTCGACCCTTCTGCCTGACACCTTCCCTCAATGACCCATCAATGACAGAACATCATCAGGTGGCTTTTTTTTTTCAGTACTGAGGATTGAACACAAGAGGTAGCCATTCTACCTCGGAGCTACTCTACCCCCAGTCTATTTTATATTTTATTTAAAACAAGGTTTAAGTTGCTGAGGGCCTCACTGAGTTGCTGAGACTAGTCTCAAATCTGTGATCATCCTGTCTCAATCTCCCAAGTACTGGGATTACAAGTGTGTGCCACCACGCCCGGTTCAGGTAGCCCTCTCGTCTACTCTCAAATCACCCTGCCATGCATTATTTTTGCATTTATCATGTGTAGCACTTACTAAATATGGTTGCATCTGCCACAGTTTATTGAAACTACCTTGTAAAATACCATTTTAAAAATCATATTTTTGTCTTAATGATTTCCCAGATTATTTGAATATTTAGTTTCATATCTATTCTTCCTTACTGCCTATGCTCTATGTTCATAGGGAACCACATTTCCTAGTTTTTGCAATAAACCATCTTCCAGATAGGTAAGGATCAGAAAGCAAGAACAGTGAGAAATCGGAAATGTTTCCTGCCCTTTCTGTCACAGGTAATAAGGTAATAAGGCGTCTCTGGTAACTGCTACATCTGCTGTGTCTCTTTCCTCAGGACCATCTCTGCCTCCATGGTCCTACCTCCTGCTGGAAACTCCTTCATATTGGTCTCCTGTGGGTGGATTATCTTTCTGTTCTCACTAATCCATGTTGCCCCATCAACTCTAGTTTCTTACCTCTTTCATTTTATACCATGTTCTTATCTTAATGTCCCTTTGTTGGAAACTCCTATATTAGAATCTTTTTTTCCTAGTGAGATACTGAAAAATAGAACTACAAACTTCCTGCAGGCAGGCAGAAAGTGTCTTGTTCTTTTAGTCTTCTAAGCAATGAGCATAATTATTAGAATATGGTAAGCAGTCTTTAATGTGTAACGAATTAAACTAAACTGTGTTTTATAAAGCATAGGTTTCTGAATAAGAAAATAAATATTTCAATAAAGAGGAATATCTAGTCAATGTGATATGTGAAATAATACTGATAATTTCTGTCAATTTAAGTGCCTCGTTTTCATTTCAAAATACCCAGTCTCAAAAATAATGTTCCTGTTCTAATAAATGTATGGCCCATTGTTTTATAATACTTTGCTATTCTACATTAAGAAAATTCAAAATTACTTCTCTTTTCCAAGAAAAAATATTTCCATCCCTGCCTTTGCATTGACTTTTCCCATCTACTTGAGCAGCCTTCTCTGTGGAATTATCTCTTTAGATACAATCATGCATCCCTGATTTATCACTTCATTAAGCAATAAAATAGAATAGCAATGAAAATATTTTTTCAATTTGAAAACCAACCTTAAATGTTTTAAATTTTCTACTCATTTTATAAAATTGACAAAAATGCCAATTAAGGTCAAAGCAGAAAAGCTAAGTTTAATCAGTATTTGGTTTTAATTTTTGCCATCTTATTGTTCTAATTAAAGATGGAGGCGGAAAGCAGCAAGACCTCTGTGAGAGACTACATACAGAAACATTTCTGCCAAAATTAATAAAGTAGAGCATGATATCCAACCCAAACAAAGCCTTTGTATAATAGAATCTACGAACAAAGGCTGTGGCAAGCTTTTCAAGAGAAATGTGTGCTTCAGAGATAGCTTTTTATTTTGCTTTTTTCTAAGACTGGACTTGGTTCCATTCAATTAAAAAATATCACACTGTACATCCTGAAGAATATTTATGACTGATGGGGCCATTTTCCAAATATCTTCATCCTCTATGTTATAAAGTCGATGTGCTGGTTGCTACACAGACCTTGACAAATTGATAACATGCAATTCAAAGCTTTTGGTATGAAAAAGAATCTGGGAGCTGAGATCCAATACAGCTGTTGTCTGGAAGCACACAGCTGATGCTAGGTCAGTGAGTCTAGGCCAAATTTCCAGCAGCCAAGTGGCAAGATCATTTGTCATCCATTTAATGAATATCTAGGCTGATGGAAATTTATAATATATATTGTTTGCCGAACTGAGAAAGAAAACAAACCAAGCTGATCATCATTCATTGATCAACAAAATGAAGGATTTTGATGAAAAGGTACAAGCATCAAAAATTAAATAAAAATAAGTACAGTAACATCCACAACAAATCCCTTGCTTTGCTTTAATTTAATGATTAGAATTCTCATAATGAAAACAATAACTAGCTATGTTTTATATATTAAAATGTCCTAAATATTTATTAATCCTTTGAACAGGTAAGACTTTTAAATTTGTCACACTCTAACTTAGATAATTACATTCAAAACAAAAGATCCATTTCATTATTTCAGACATTTCTGTAGTACAGGTCAAATGCTCAATGACATTTGATGAAAAGCCAAAGTTAAGCCATTTCCAAACAACTTTAAGTTTTGCTCCAGTGATTAGCAATCACACTTTTCCTGAAGAGCAGAGAATTGTGCTTTCTCTTTCTTCTGTTTATCCTTCTCTGTCAGACATATGGCACATAATCTAAAATGAAGTTCCTAAGTGTGACACACAGGACACTCCCATCCAGTAGACTACGTCATGACAAATCTTGAAAGCAGTTCTCAGTCTATTTTCTGTGGAGCCAGAGGTTTATATTTCCTCTCATTACATCTCACTATAAGTTTAACCAGAAAAACTACCAAGGACTTATTGAACTCACGATCTCCCTTATTCAAATGGGCCCAACAGTGTCTAGGAAAGACATAATTACATGATTAGCTATTGAAAACACAAAAGCCATCACTTCAATTAGTATGCAAGCTTTCTTCCGACAGAATAAGTGCAGAAATCAAAGATGATTGAACAGGTGATTATTTCTATTTTTCAGGATACATGAATGAGGGGGTAAAAGGTTACTTTTAAAAGGCTTCTTTGCAAGAAAAAAATAATCTTTTGAAAGAGATAAACTATTCCCCTGAAAAGTCAGAAGGGTTATCCTCCCATAAAGTAATAGTCTTTTAATCAAGAAAGATACTTTTTTAGTAATTTGCCACTATTTCTTTTAGCTTATAGAGAATATGTAAGGCTTTCCAATGAAGAAAATGTAATTTCATTTTCCAATCAAAAAAGTTAATAGCTATCTTTCCTATCTCATGAACCTCCTTTTGGCAAATATATACAATGGCAATAAAAATCCTGTCATCTTATACTCATAGAAGATTCTTCCTTAAAAATTTAAATACTAGGAGATTTATTAGCTTGCATTATTCCTCCAGCCCTCAGGACAGATAGAACTATATTTGAGGCCACAGAAATAATTCAATTGGCTTGCTCAATAGTACTGAAATGTCTATACTAAACATAAAACTTTGGTTTCTGGGATGGTGTTCTATTCACTTCACAGTGTAAGACTAAATCTCTTGCCTTCTATGGTGAAGAAATAAAAGTCAGTAATAGTAAAAACTCTACAGAAAATCAGAATAGAAGGAATGTACCTCAACATCATTAAGTCAATATATAATAAACCCAAAGCCAACATCATATTGAATGGGGAAAAAACTGCAGGATTCCCTTTAAAATGAGGAAGAAGACAAGGATGCCCACTATCACCACTCTTTTTCAATATAGTCCTCAAGAGTCTTGTCAGAGCGATAAGAGAAGTATATCAAAGGAATTCATATAGGAAAAGAAGAATTAAAATTATCTCTATTTGCAGATGACACAATCCTATATCTAGAAGACCCCCCAAAAAAAACTCAACAAAAAGACTACTAGAGCTGATAAATCCAGCAAAGTAGTGGGATACAAAATTAACCTATAAAAATCAGTAGCTTTTCTATATGCCAACCATGAATCCACTGAGAAAGAAATTCATAAAACAATTCCATTAACAATAACCTCAAAACCAATCAAATACCTCAGTGTAAACCTAACCAAGGAGGTAAAAGACCTCTACAATGAAAATTATAAAACACTAAAGAAAGAAATCGAAGAAGATCTTAGAAGATGGAAAAATCTCCCCTGCTCTTGGACAGGCAGAATAAATATTGTCAAAATGGCCATTCTACAAAAAGTGATCTACAAAGTCAATGCAATCCCTATCAAAATACCAATGTTATTCTTCACAGACCTAGAAAAATCAGTCATAAACTTCATATGGAGAAACAAAGACCCAGAAGTGCAAAAGCAGTTCTCAGCAATAAGAACCATGCAGGAGGCATCATAATTCCTGACTTCAAACTATACTACAGAGTTATAGTAATAAAAACAGCATGGTATTGACACAAAAACAGACACATATACCAATGGATCAGAGTAGAACATACAGAAAGAAATCCACAAACTTATAGCCAATTGATTTTTGACAAAGGTGCCAGACACATACATTGGAGAAAAGACAGCCTTTTCAACAAATGATGTTGGGAAAACTGAATATCCATTTGTAGAAAAATGAACTAAATCCTTACCCCTCACCCTGCACAAGAGTCAACTTGAGATGGATCAAAGACTTGTAAGTTGGACCAGAGATGGTGAAATTACTAGAGGAGGGCATAGGTTCAACACTCCAACATATAGGCACAGGTAGAAACTTCTTCAACAAGACTCCCAAAGCCCAGGAAATTAAAACAAGAATTAATAAGTGGGATGACATTAAATAAAAAGTTTCTGCACATCAAAGGAAACCATCAAGAGTCTAAAAAAAAAAGCCTATGGAATGGGAAAGATCTTTGCCAGCTATCCCTCTGACAGAGGACTAATATCTAGAATATACAAAGAACTTAAAAGACCATACAGTAAATCAACAAATAACACATTCAAGAAATGAGCAACCGAATTGAATAGACACTTCACAAAAGAGGAGATACAAATGGCCAATAGATACATGAAAAAATGTTCAACATCATTAGCAATCAGGGAGATGCAAATCAAAACTACTTTGAGATTCCATCTAGCCCCAATCAGAATGGCAATCATCAAGAAGTCAAATAACAATAAATGTTGGCAAGGATGTGGGGAAATAGGAACTCTT
>PVJS01050739.1:0-14214 GCA_004027185.1 Glis glis | reverse complement strand
AAAAAAAAAAAAAAAAAAAAAAAAAAAAAGACATAAAAATAAGCTGGGCGTGGTGGCACACACTTGTAATCCCAGTACTTGGCAGACTGAGAAAGGAGGATCACAGGTTTGCGGCCAGCCTCAACTACTTAGTGAGACCTTCCGCAACTTAGTGAGACCCTGTTTCAAAATAAAAGAATAAAAAATAGGGCTGGGAGTGTAGCTCAGAGGTAGAATGCCCCAGGGTTCAATCCCCAGTACCGCAAAAAAAAAAAAAAAAAGACATAAAAATAAAGCTGGGGGTTGAGGCAGGAGAACCACAAGTTCAAGGCCAGCCTTGGCTACATAGTGAGACCCTTATCAAGTTAGTGAGACCCTGTTTTGAACTAAAAAATAGGGCTGGGGGTCTAGCACAGAGGTAGAATGCCCCGTGGCTCAACCTCCAATATCAAAACTAAATAAATAAAAAAAGAGGGGCATGGTGATGCACACCTATAGTCCCAGTATTTGGGAGGCTGAGACAAGATTTGCAAGTTCAAGGCCAGCCTCAACAACCTAGCGAGACCCTGAGCAACTTAGATAGACCCTGTTTCAAAATAAAAAATAAAACCGGATGTGGTGGCATATGCTTATAATCCCAGTACTTGGGAGGCTGAGACAGGAGGATCTGGGTTCATGGACAGCCTCAGCTACTTAGTGAGACCCTCCACAACTTAGTGAGACCCTGTTTCAAAATAAAAAAGGATAAAAAATAGGGCTGGGAGTGGAGCTCAGAGGTAGAATGCCCCTGAGTTCCATCCCCAGTACTGCAAAAATTAAAAATAAATGAATAAATAAATAGGGCTAGGGGTGTAGTTCAGAGGTAGAATGTCCCTGGATTCAATCACCAGTACCAAAAAAATTAAAAAAAGAAAGAAAATATTTACAAGTCATAAGTCTGATAAAGGATTTGCACCCAGAATATACAAACAGTTCTCAAAACTCTGTAAGAAAACAAACCAATTTAAAAGTAAATAGCCAGCCATGGTGGTGCACGCTTATAATCTCATACTTGGGAGGCTGAGACAGGAGGTCTCATACTTGGGAGGCTGAGACAGGAGGATTGCAGGTTTAAGGACAGCCTCAGCAAGTGGTGAGACTCTCATCAACCTAGTGAGACCCTATATCAAAATAAAAATAAGCTGGGCGTAGTGGCGCACGGTTGTAATCCCAGTACTTGGGAAGCTGAGACCGGAGGGTCCGGGTTCACAGCCAGTCTCAGCTACTTAGGCCCTCCACAACTTAGTGAGACCCTGTTTCAAAATAAAGAATAAAAAAAATAGGGCTGTGGGTGTAGCTTGGAGGTAGAATGCCCCTAGGTTCAATCTCCAGTACTGCAAAAAAAATAATAAATTAAAAAATAAATAAATAAAATAAAATAGGGCCGGGCATGGTGGCACACGCTTGTAATCCCAGTATTTAGGAGTCTGAGACAGGAGGATCACAGGTTCGCGGCCAGCCTCAGCTACTTAGTGAGGCCCTCCGCAACTTAGTGAGACCCTGTTTCAAAAATAAAGAATAAACCAGGCATGGTGGCGCACACTGTAATCCCACTACTTGGGAGGCTGATACCAGAGGATCCAGGTTCACGGCCAGCCTCAGCTACTTAGTGAGGCCCTCCACAACTTCGTGAGACCCGGTTTCAAAATAAAGTATAAAAAATAGGGCCGGGGGTGTAGCTTGGAGGTAGAATGCCCCTGGGTTCAATCCCCGGTACTGCAAAAATAAAATAATAAAATAAAATAAAATAAAATAAAATAAAATAAATAAAATAAAATAAAGAATAAAAAAAATAGGGTTGGAGTGTAGCTCGGAGGTAGAATGACCCTAGGTTCAATCCCCAGTACCGCAAAAAAATAAAATAAAATAAAATAAAATAAAATAAAATAAAATAGGGCTGGAGGTGTAGCTCGGAGGTAGAGTGACCCCAGTTCAATCCCCGGTGTCCATAGTCATTAATGAAATGCAAATTAAAACCACAGAGCGATGCAGATCTATTAGATAGAACAGCTTAAAATATTACTGACTGGGATATGGCCTGGGATACTGCTCCTCAGCATCTTCCCAAAGGAACTGAAGTTAGAATACTATAGTGATACATGGCCGGGCGTGGTGGCGCACGCTTGTAATCCCAGTACTTTGGGAGGCGGAGCTCTCTCTCTCTCTCTCTCTCTTCCTGTCTCTCTCTCTCTCTCCTTAGTGAGGCCCTCTGCAACTTCATGACACCTGGTTTCAAAATAAAGTATAAAAAATAGGGCTGGGGGCGTAGCACGGAGGTAGAACGCCCCTGCGTTCAATCCCCGGTACCTCAAAAAAAAAAAAAAAGAATACTATAGTGATACATGCATACCCATATTGATTTAATTAATTTGGTTACTTATTTATTTTGTGTAGTGCTGGGAATTAAACCAGGGGCAATCTACCTCTGAGCTGTACCCCCAGCCCTATTTTATTTTTTATTTAGAAACAGGATCTTGCTAGGTTGCTGAGGCTGGCCTCGAACCTACGATCCTCCTGTCTCAGCTTCCCAAGGACTGGGATTACAGGCATGTTCCACCATGCCCAGCTGCATATCCATGTTTTTAGCAGTACAATTCACAACAGTCAAATTATGAAACCAACCTAGATGTCCAATCAACAGACGAATGGATAACAAAAATGTGATATATATACACACAATGGAATTTTACTCAGCCATAAAGAACAAAATTATGTCATTTGCAGGAAAATGGATGGAGCTAGAGAATATTATGCTAAGTGAGAGCAGCCGGTCTCAGAAAGTCAAGGGTCATGTTTTCTCCTATAAGTGGACTCTAGAACAAAAATAGGAAGCAAAAGGGACTCAATTAAATGAGAGAGACCAGAAGAATAGTGGAAGGGACTGGGGGAGGGAGCTGAGGAGGGGAAGAACAAGAACAAGGATTGAGGAAGAAAACGGTACAAATGAGGTTACATCCATACGAGGTTTCACTACCAATCTCATCAACATATATGGGGCGGGGGGGGGTTGGTTATACAGAGGGAAATACCAAGTGATGTGTGCATGTATGTTTGTATCACTTTGAATCTCACTATGATATGTAAGTACACTGCACCAATAAAAGTATAAAAATAAAACAAAAATATTGAAAAAAAAACACCGAAAAATAAGCAAATAAAATTAAATAGTTCTTAAAAAAAATTCTGACTGGGCTGTGAGGAGTGGTCAGTGGTTGAGCACTTGCCTAGCATGTGTGAGGCCCTGAGTTCCATCCCCAGCAACAGAAAGAAAGAAAAGATGAAACACTGACCAAAAAACCCTGAGTACTAACAAAAGATACAGAGCAACAGGAGTTCCCAGGCACTGCTGGTGGGAACACAAAATGATACAGCCTCTTTGGAAAACAATTAGGAAGTTTTTTATAAAGTTAAATATACATTTTCCAGCCAGGCATGAGCATGCCTATAATCCCAGTACTCAGGAGGTTGAGACAGGAGGATCGAAGGTTCATGGCCAGCCTTAGCAACTTAATGAGACCCTATTTCAAAATAAAAAATAAAGCTGGAGCTGGGCATGGTGGCGCACGCTTGTAATCCCAGTACTTGGGAGGCTCAGACCGGAGGATCCGGGCTCATGGCCAGCCTCAGCTATTTAATGAGGCCCCCTGCAACTTAGTGAGACCCTGTTTCAAAATAAAGAATAAAAAATAGGGCTGGGGTGTAGCCTGGAGGTAGAATGCCCCTGGGTTCAATCCCCAGTACCGCAAAAAAATTAAATTAAATAAATAAATAAAGCTGGGCATGGTGACACATGCCTGTAATCACAGTACTTGGGAAGCTGAGACAGGAGGATCACAGGTTCAAAGCCAGCCTCAGCAATTTAGCAAGACCCTGACTCAAAATGAAGAATAAAACAGGCTGGGGGTGTAGCTCCGTGGAAGAGCGCCCCTGGGTTCAATCTCCAGTACCACATCCACATAAAAAATCAAGTCTGTTATCTTTCATTCCTTTTGAAATGCTGACACAATTTCAGAATACATGGTAGAACATTCTTTATCAAAAGGAATTAAAAGTACTGTTCTTTCCATGGGAGTCTTCCAGTTTTCTAGTGTTGAAAAAAGACCATCAAGCCAGGTGTGGTGGTGCACACCTATAATCCCAGTACTTGGGAGACTAGACAGGAGGACTGCAGGTTCAAGACCAGCCTCAGCAAGCAGTGAGACTTTCATCAACCTAGCAAGACCCTGTTTCAAAATAAAAAAAAATAGGGGGCTATCCCAAAATGTTGGGACTAAACTAAAACAGAGGTCTTGGCATTGTTCAGTTTGTATCTAATGACCCACAAAGCCACTATGAAGATAACGTCAAAAGTAGCCAGTCTGATGCCCAGCCCCCCTCCCGGGCCTGTGCTCCTGGCTTCCTCCTAAGGTCTACTCTCCCACCGAATGCAAAGGAGCAGCAAGTCCACTCTCACTGACCGCCAGGGTTCAAGATAAATGAAGGCGTCCCATTTGCAGCGTGGCAGGTATCGTGGTGACAGTCACTAGTGTAAGTAGGAGGCACATGTCTCTATTCTAGGTGACCTCAAGGACAAGCTGGTCTACTAACTCAAACCAGACCCAGATCTGGAGGGACCCAAGCACTGACAAGCTCACCAGGAGGCTCACAGCAGCTCAGGGTGCAAGCAAGCGGCCCAGTCTACCTGCAGCTTGTTGTTGATGTTGCTTAGTGCAGTGCTAGGGATCAAATCCAAGGCCCTGAACATGCCAGGCAAATACACCACCACTGAACTCCATTCCCCGCCCCACGTACGGTTTATTTTCACCACATTCTACTTTTCAGTTTTTCAAGAAGAAATCAGCATTTGTTTAGTAGCTTTTTAAACAGAAAAGTTCCGAGGAGAACCAAGTCTCTTGATTTCTGCCTCTGCTTCTGAATCATGGGAGAAGCCAAGAGGAAGGTGCAGACACTCTGACTCAAACCAGAGGGGGTCAGCCCAGACCCAGGTCACACAGCCACCTGCTGCTGGGCCAGCGCTAACAGGAGTAGGGGAGACATAGGCCAGGGAGCCTGGCAGCTAGGGGCCCAGAGGAGCCAGGTGAGGCGGTGGCCCCTTACCTCCTGCTCCGGGGGCAGTGCACACTGCTGCACGATGTACTCGATCATCACCTCGCCTCCAGGCTGCTCCAGGTAGCCATGATGAGCCATGGCGCTGATCACCTGTACCACAGCCCGTTTCACCTGCCCAGAACAAACAGGTCAGGGAGGGGCCACAGACAGAGACTGCTGTGTCAGTGCAGTCAGCAGACAAGAACTTCACTCTTTCCTCCACCCACACCTGTGCCCACTTCCACCCTACAACTGTACCCACACCTGCACTGGCACCTGTGCCCATACCTGCAGCCACACCTGTACCTATGCCTGTACCCACAACCACCTGTGCCTATACACACACCTGCACCTATGGAACAGCTGACCCTGTACCTGTACATGCACCCACACCTTCACCCATACGCACATCTACACCTGTACCAACACCTGCACCTGCATGACCATGCCAACATGCTGAAAGCAGCCACCCCTTCCCCAGCCCTGCCACTGTACTCTGTCTCAGACACGGGCCTCTGCCCTTTGCACATGCCATCCCCTTCAGGAGCCTCCTCCCCATCCTGAAAACGCCTCTCTGTTCCTTGGGATCTCAGGCCAAACACTGCTCCCCCCAAGCCTCCTCAAACCACCTCCAGCTCATGTCACACCACTCTATGTGCAAGTTTGGTGCAGCTATCTATAGGTACAAGGTGGGATGGATTGGCAGCTGACCGCCCGGCCAGCATGCATCGTCTACTTGGCACAGCAGGCAGCACCACCTGGGCCCGTGACCAGCTGCCAGGCCTTGTGGGGGCGTTAGTGAGAACACCCTGAACATGAGGAAGGTTTGTAAGCTGTAGACGGGCCCTTGCAGATGTGACTTGGCATCAATGTCAGAAGCTTCAGAGGAAGCGTAGTGAGAGACACAGGAGGTCCCAAGGAGCAGGAGGGCTAGTGTGAGGGCTGCCGCTCCCCTGCCATGACAGCAATTCCTGGGTGGCCGAGTACAGGTGCAGTGAAGGACCTGTCTGGCCAAGAGGGGTATGGCCCCTGGCCTCAGCTCCTGGGAGGTCATCTCAAAGCCCTTGGGATGTCCTGCCTGATAAGAATGTCCACTGCCCTGGGCCACAGGCCATCCCACATGGTCTAACAAGGTGGTTCAGAGGGGCTAGGGCAGGGTGCAGCCACGTGGGTAGGCAAGCAAGTCTACAGGACACTGGCGCTGAGGAATGACTGATTGGCAATGCCCATACGTGTTATCACACATCACTGCCAGGGGTTAATGCTGTCCGCCGAGCCCTAGGAGGACAACTGAAAGCTGTGGGTGTGGACCCTCCTGAACTCTGCCCCATGTACCTCTTCCCTGGGCTGATTTAACCACCATCTTTTCCCCATAGTAAGCTAACTGTGAGTTTAACACCATCCTGAGTTCTCTGAGTCCTTCTGGCTGAACGTAAGGGTGGTGCTGGGGACCCCAGAACTTGCGACTGGTACCAGCTGTGAGGTGGTCTTGGGGACTGTCCCCTAACACCACACCTGGTTACTTTTGTAAAGCAAGTACTCTTTACTCATTGTAAAGAGTACAATATGGGAAGGTGCTAGCCAGTCACTCAGTGTGTGGGCCTACCCGTGCTCACACCCAGTTCTGCCTGGCTACTCTCCCTGCAGCTGCATGGGGTGGAGCCTGGGCTGACCTGTCCAGTTTACCTTGGTGTTGGTGTCCACAAGAGGAAGCCTCATGGCAGAGAGGATAAAAGGCTTCTTAACTTCCATTTGAGCAGCTGCAAGAAACAAATAAGATGGCCCAGTCCCCAGAGACAAGGACCAGCTGTATAGGCCACCCCCACCTTGGGGCCCAGCCCACATTTCCAGGGGTCTGGCCTCACCTGGCCCTCCATGTGGGAGGAGGACAGGGCATAAGCCCACTGGTCTTTAGAGAACAAATGAGTTTCCCCAAAACACATTATTTTACCCAATAAAGAGCTAAAAGGTAATCAGGTGGGGTGGCACACGCCTGTAATCGCAGTACTTGGAGGCTGAGATAGGAGGATTGCAGGTTCGAGGCCAGCCTCAGTAACTTAATAAGACCCTGTTTCAAAGTAAAATATAAAAGAGGGCTGGGGATGTAGCTTGGAGATAGAATGCCCCTGGGTTCAATCCCCAGTACCAAAAAAAGAAAGAAAAAGAAAAAGGTTGTGAGATTAATGAACACAAAGGACAGTGGGCACAGTGTAGGTGCCCTCAGAGGCACGCTGCACGTGATAACCCTTTCATTCTGTAATTCTGTAGACAGTCCGGGGAGAAAGGTATCATCCTGACTCCAATTTCATAGACTAGGAACCTGAAGCCACAGGGGCGTCGGAACCCACCCAGCTTGTCCCACAGCAGCAGGAGGAAGAGCTAGAGGCAAAGATTCAGGCGGAGGACAAACATGGGCTGGTCCCTGCCCCACCCCATCATGACTGAGCCCCCCCAGCACCCAGTCTAATCCGTCTTGGCCTGCCCATCATGGCCCCACCCCCACCCCATCCCACCCATTCACCACCTCTCCATCATGGCCCCGCCTCATTGCCCAGCATAGCTGGCCCAGCCAAACCTAGCATCCAGCAGGTACTGCAACAAAGCTTAGGGAGGGTCCTAGTGGTAATAACAGGAAATAACAGGAAAAAGATGTGCCCTGGGGGCTGGAGGTGTGGCTTGGTGGTAGAATGCTTGCCTAGCATGTGCAAAGCCCTGGGTTTAATTCCCCAGCACTGCAAAAACAAAAACAAAAAAAACCCCAGAGATGTACATCACACAAGCTCAGAAAACAGATGCTAGACCTAAACTGAGACAAACTGCACAGCCTTAGAAGATACTGTCCAAGGCGTTTCATGACCTCAGAGTTGAAAAGATGGAAGGAAAAGATGACAAAGAACTACAATGAAGATGCAGAGAACCCCAATGAGTCCTAAGAAAAGACAGAGCAAGAGAAAAACGAGCAAAAGATGTAAGCAAGGGAGACTGCCACCAGGAAGACATGGGACAACTCCCGGAGGAAGCCTGAGAAGGTGGTGTGAAGCCATGAGGGTTGGAAAAAGCTCAGCATCACCTGAGTACTGAGGGCGCACACACCCAAGACCCAACAAGTCCAGCCTGCAGGTGGCAGCCCAGGGCACATGGCACTGAAGGAGACAGCTGTGCGCTGGTGCCAGGCCATGGGATCTGTGGGCACTGAGACACCCCACTAGACAAAGAAGCGGAGCACAAAGGAAGACAGAAAGAGGCAAAACCACAGAAGGCCACACAGGGACTCACACAAAGGTTGGGGGAGGGTGGTAAGGCATGGCCCTGAGAGCCAGTCAGCAACTTAGCGAGACCCTGTTTCAAAATAAAAAATAAAGACGGGCGGGCATGGTGGCACATGCTTGTAATTCCAGTACTTGGAAGGCTGAGACAGAAGGAATGCAAGTTCAAGGCCGGCCTCAGCAACTTAGTGAGGCCCTCTGCAACTTAGTGAGACCCTGTTTCAAAAGAAAGAATAAAAAATAGAGCTGAGGGTATAGCTTGGAGGTAGAATGCCCCTGGGTTCAATCCCTAGTACCGCAAAAAGAAAAAAAAAGAGAGAGAAAAAATATTTTGGATATCTGAAAACAAAATAAATATAACAGAGGCTGAGACGGGAGGATCACAGGTTTGAGGCCAACCTTAGCAACTTAGCAAGATGCTGTTTCAAAATAAAACAAAACAAAAAGGTCTGGGGGTGTAGCTCGGAGGTAGAATGCCCCTGAGTTCAATTCCCAGTACCAAACAAAAACAAAACCAAAAAACAAATATAAGAAGACAAAAAATTAGACTATCATATCAGACTTGCATGGCGATGCTTTACACTGAATAGAGGTGCCAGATAAAACACAAGGCACCCATTTCATCTGAATTTCAGATACACAACAAATAATTTTTTAATACAAGAATGCCTTATGCAATATTTGGGGTATCCTGTCTGTTCCTGCTAAATCTGGCAACTCTATGCCAGAAGAAAATGGAATAACATATCAGATACACAGGGAAACAAGAGCCAAGAACTAGCAAAACTGACCACCTACTCTAAAAGGCACAGCTAAGCCAAGCTGGACCAGCAAGAATGAGAGTAGTGTGCCCGCATGCCCTTCCTGAGAACCAGCCTTGGACAGTAGGACACAGCCTCATGTGTGTCGTCTTGGCAAAGGAAAACTAGAGAGGGTGTGGAAGGAGAGGACAGGATGCAGTGGCCACCGCTCAAGACATCACAGGTGCCACACACACCTGTAGAATGCAGGTGGTGGAAGAGCACAGGCACAAAGTGCTCATGCTCAGTCGCCCTGTGGTGGGAGCAGCGGTGTCTCTAGTGCTAGTGCTATGTGTGTGATGCAGGATGAGACAAGAAGTCATGGGGCCTGGTGACTCATCAGCCTTGAGAGCAAGAAAAGACCAAGGGAAGAAGAGAGCAGAGAGGAACTTGTCACTTAATAGAGACTCGACTATGGAGAGGTGTTGCTTAACGGGGACAGTTTGAGTTTTGCAAGATGAAGGGCTCTGCAGATGGAGGGTGGTAAGGCTGTGCAACAATGTGAATGTGCTTACTGTTACTGGACCGTGCACTTAAAAATGGCTAAAATGGAGCCAGATGTGGTACTTGGGAGGCTGAGACAGGAGGATCACAGGTTCAAGGACAGCCTCAGCAACTTAGTGAGACCCTGTTTCAAAGAAATAAAAGATAAAATAGGACTGGGGGTGTAGCTTGGAGGCAGAATGCCCCTGGGTTCAATCCCTAGTACCAGAATCAAAACAAAACTAAACCATCAATGGCTAAGCCTCCAAAAAAAAGACTTAAGTGTGTGTGTGTGTATATATATATATTTTTTTTGTGTGTGTGTGTGTGTGTGTGTGGTACCGGGGATTGAACCCAGGGGCATTCTACCTCCGAGATACACCCCCAGCCCTATTTTTTATTCTTTATTTTGAAACAGGGTCTTACTAAGTTGCGGAAGCCTCACTAAGTAGCTGAGGCTGTCCGTGAACCCGGATCCTCCGGTCTCAGCCTCCCAAGTACTGGGATTACAAGCGTGCGCCACCATGCCCGGCTCTTAAGTGTATATATTTATACATTTATATGTATAAGCATATGTAGATTCATACATAAAAGTACACAGCTAAATGATGGCATCTCAGAGATGTGGGATTAGATGACAAACTATCAAACACAAGGAAGTGACCACTGTGAAATCCAGAACAGCAGCCACCACTGGGAGCAGAGGGGCACCAGGACTGTGAGGAAGGGCTCCTGGACTCAGAAGACCTGGGGCAGATGCAAATGTGTGTGCCCAATAACTCGTTAAGCCATGTGCTTGGTGTGTGTGTGTGTGTGTGTGTGTGTCTGTGTGTGTGTGTGTGTGTGTCTGTGTGTGCCTGTGTCTGTGTGTGTGTATTACTGGGGATTGAACCTCCAAGCTACACCCCCAGCCTAATTTTATTTTTGTTTTGAAACAGGGTTTCCCTAGGTTGCTGAGAGTCTCACTACTTGCTGAGGCTGTCCTCGAACCTATGATTCACCTGTCTCAGCCTCCCAAGTACTGGGATTACAGACATGTGCCACCACGCCTGGCTTAAGCCACATGCTTTTTATGTGGTTTCTGCCTGTGATTTCTTCTACAGTAAAAAGTTCTATAACAGATGAATAATCGTGAAGAACAAAGTTGAAAGATGTACTCTACCAGATTTAAAGACTTACTATAGTCGGGCATGGTGGCACATGCCTGTAATTCCAGTATTTAGGAGGCTGAGACAGGAGGTTCGCAAGTTCAAAACTGGCCTCAGCAACTTAGTAAGACTCTCAGCAACTTAGTGAGACCCTGTTTCAAAATAAAGAATAAAAAATAGGGCTGGAGGCTGGGCGTGGTGGCGCACGCTTGTAATCCCAGTACTTTGGGAGGCAGAGACCGGAGGATCCGGGTTCGCGGCCAGCCTCAGCTCTCTCTCTTTCTCTCTCCCTGTCTCTCTCTCACTCTCTCTCTCTCTACTTAGTGAGGCCCTCCGCAACTTCATGAGACCTGGTTTCAAAATAAAGTATAAAAAATAGGGCCAGGGGTGTAGCACGGAGGTAGAACACCCCTGGGTTCAATCCCCAGTAAGGCAAAAAAAAAAAAAAATAGGGCTGGAGGTGTAGCTCAGAGGTAGAATGCCCCTAGGTTCAATCCCCAGTACCAAAAAAATAAATAATAAAAAATAAAAATAGGACTGGGGGTGTAACTCAGAGGTTGAACATTCTTGGGTTTAATCCCTGGTACCACACACACACACACACAAAACTAGAAAAATTAAGAAGTATAATATTGGTATAAAGAGACCAGTGGAATAGAATGGAGCCCTGAAATTCACTAATATATAGTACTTCAGGCTCAACTGTCTCCCCCCCACCCCTTACCAAATTCCTATGTTGAAGTCCTAACCCCACAACCTCAAAAATGTGGCCTTATTTGGAAATAGGGTCATTGCAATAATGCTCACAAGCTGCTTGTAAGGTGTATGGTGTGGAGTATAAATTGGTGTATAAACAGTTTCTTTGGGAAAATAGAATGGTTTCACCCACTGAAGTGGAACATGTACATTAGAACCTGACATTCTGCTCCTAGGTACACACCCAACTGAATGTGCACAAGAAAGATATATCAGTAATACATAAGGCCACTGATCCATCACCAGCAGAAGGGCTGCCGTGTAGTAGACTAATTCACTGGAAAACTTCACAGAAATGAAAATGACTGGACCACACCATATACATACACTTCATGAACAGAATATAGAGGAAAAGAAGCCAGACACACAAAAAGCTCACACTACACAATTCTCTTTACACAACATGCAGTAACAGAAACACTTTTCTGTTGCTGAAGTCACTCTTCCAAGGGGCGGAAGGGCGGCTTCCGGTGTTGCAAACATCCTAGTTCTTCGCCTGGATGGTGAGCACATGGGCTCACCACATGACTGCTCATGGAACTGAACAGTTCAAACGTGTAAATTTTCAATTCTTTTTTTTGTGGTACTGGGGATTGAATCAAGAGGCATTCTACCTTTGAGCTACACCCCCAGCCTGATTTTATTTCTCATTTGGAAACAGGATCTCACTAAGTTGATGAGTCTCACTACTTGCTGAGGCTGTCCTCGAACCTGCAATCCTCCTGTCTCTACCTTCCAAGTACTAGGATTACAAGCATGTGCCACCACGCCCAGCAAAACATGTACATTTTCTGCATATGAGCTGTATTAAACATTTTTTTTTTTTTTTGCTGGGCGCAGTAGCGCTCATCTGTAATCCCATTACTTGGGAGGTTGAGACATGAGGATCGCAGGTTCGAAACCAGCCTCAGCTGCATGCCTGTAATCCCAGTACTTGGGAGGCTGAGACAGGAGGATCACAGGTTCAAAACCAGCCTCAGCAACTCAGTGAGGCTGGCATCAACTTAGTGAGACCCTGTTTCGAAATAGGGCTCGGAGTGTAGTTTGGAGGTAGAATGCCCCTGGGTTCAATACCCAGCATCACAAAAAATAAATAAATAAAAATTTTAAAGTGGCAAGCCGGGCATGGTGGCACACACCTATAATCCTAGTACTTGGGAGGCTGAGACAGGAGGATTGCAGGTTCGCAGCCAGCCTCAGCAACTTAGTGAGGTCCTCTGAAACTTATCGAGAGCCTGTTTCAAAATAAAAAATAAAATAGGGCTGGGGGGTGTAGCTCAGAGGCAGAACGTCCTTGGGTTCTGGCTTTGTGCTAATTCTTAAATTGCATTTAAGAATTGCTTTTCAAGCTGGGCATGGTGGCACACGCTTGTAATCCCAGTACTTGGGAGGCTGAGACAGGAGGATCCGGGTTCGCAGCCAGCCTCAGCTACTTAGTGAGGCCCTCTGCAACTTTGTGAGACCTGTTTCAAAATAAAGAATAAAAAATAGGGCCGGGAGTGTAGCTCGGAGGTAGAATGCCCCTGGCTTCAATCCCTAGCACCATAAAAATAAGTAAATAAATAAAAAATAAAAAAGGCTGGGTGTGTAGCTCTGAGGTAGAATGCTCCTGGTTTGCCGGGTGGCGCACACTTGTAATCCCAGTACTTTGGGAGGCGGAGACCGGAGGATCCGGGTTCGCGGCCGGCCTCAGCTCGCGCATGCCCGTGCGCAAATGCTCTCTCTCTCTCTCCCTGTCTCTCTCTCTCTCTCTCTCTCTCTCTACTTAGTGAGGCCCTCTGCAACTTTGTGAGACCCGGTTTCAAAAATAAAGTATAAAAAATAGGGCCGGGGGCGTAGCGCGGAGGTAGAACGCCCCTGCGTTCAATCCCCGGTACCGCAAAAAAAAAAAAAAAAAAAGAATGCTCCTGGTTTTAATCCCCAGTACCAAACACACACAAAAAAGAGCACAGCCTGGTTAGTTTATACATTAACTTCCCAATAAAAAATAGCATGTCTGACAGCACTGAGAATTCCCTAAGAATTCCCTTTCTGATATCCAGGCAAGGCTCCTGCCTTTCTCAACCTCCCATTCTAATGCCATGCAACTCACAGGGGTACCACACAGCTGCAGTGGATGCTCACTCCATCAGGCTACACAATATCCTGTGTCTTTAAAGTTCCCTCCCCACACAGCAGACCCCGAGTAGCAGAGCCTCAGGCATCTGTATGAGCAGAGTGCAATGTCCTGCAGCACCTTCCCGACATGCTGGTGCAATCTGGACCGTGGTCCTGGCTGCCCCCCTGCCCCTCCCTGTTTCAAACTGTTCCTTCATCATTCCCATAACTCCGCAGGCCGCCCCAGGTCTACAGTCATTGTTTGCATCCCAGCACTGGAAAGACAGCTAACTTCACAGGACAGAGTCCAGCACACCTGCTCCATAATAGGCTCTGTGAGATGCATGTCATCTCTGTCACATATAGTCTTCTTTTTTCTTTTGTGCTAGGGAATGAACCCAGGAGCATTCTACCACTGAGCTACATTCCCAGCCCTTTTTTTTTTTTTTGCGGTACCGGGGATAGAACCCAGGGGCGTTCTACCTCCGTGCTACACCCCCGGCCCTATTTTTTTATGCTTTATTTTGAAACTGGGTCTCACGAAGTTGTGGAGGGCCT
>PVJS01050738.1:0-14214 GCA_004027185.1 Glis glis | reverse complement strand
TTCCACTGGAGATCAAATGAAGAATACCATCCATTCCATAACAAAACAAGGAAATTGTAGTTGATTGTCTGTCTAGGAGCGAAATCAAGACCTAAGTAGAGTTGGTCTTGAATAATAAGGTGTCAGTGTCAAGGAGGAAATGGGTTGTAAGCCAACATCAATGCTTTTTGTTACAAATCACCTCAGAATCTTGCCCAGTCAATAGTTTCAGCATGGAAAATACATATTTTCGCTATGAGTTTCTTAAATAACAACAAAAGTAAAACTAGATCTTTAATTATGTAAGTGCTGCTCAGCACTCTAATAGATACATTACATAAATGTTTTCATTTAAGTCAACTTTGGGGCCAGGCATGGTGGTGCACACTTGTAATCCCAGTACTTGGGAGGCTGAGACAGGAGGATCGCAGGTTCACAGCCAGCCTCAGCTACTTAGTGAGGACCTCCGCAACTTAGTAAGACCCCGTTTCAAAATAAAGAATAAAAATAGGGCTGGGGTGTAGCTTGGAGGTAGAATGCCCCTGGGTTCCATCCCCAGTACTGCAAAAATAAATAAATAAATAAATAAATAAATAAATAAACAAACAAACAAACAAACTTTGGGTATTAATAACCTCACCTTGCAGACTGATATTGTGTATACATTAAAAAATAAAAGGCTATCGCTAATTTCTAGAGGGCAATTGTGATTTATCTGATTCCCACATCCACTGATTTTAGTTAGGTGTGCTTGGTTGGGTGTTTTCTCTTGAAATTCACCTCTATTTTAGAACTTATGGTAGTTTAATTTTTTTTGAAGTATCTCTAGTACTGTTGAAGTTACCAAACCCGGCATCTGCATACATATGTCCATTGAATTTCATTTGAGATTGTTTTGTTTCTTCCTATTAAATCTTCAATGAATCCTGAAAATCTTGATTGCTTGTGCTTATCCTGTCCAACTTTATTTTGCCTTCCAATAAAACTTTTCATTTACTCCTTTTAGTTTTTAAAATACACTAAATTCACAGTGTTTTGTAATATTTCAATATATTTAATAGACTTTTTCTTCAATAATAAATGCTGACGAAGATGTGGGGAAATAGGAACACTTATACAGTCTTGGGGAGACACCAAATTAGTACAACCACTATGGAGATCAGAATGGAGGTTCCTCAAAAGATTAGGAATAGAACAACCATATGACCCAGCTATGCCATTCCTCAGTATCTTTCCAAAAGAAAATCAAAACACTACAGTGATATATGCATACTCATGTTTATTGCAGCACAATTCAGAATAGACAAATTATGGAATCAATCTAGGTGTCTGTCAACAGATAAATGAATAAAGAAAATGTGGCATAGCCGGGCGTGGTGGCGCACACTTGTAATCCCAGTACTTGGGAGGCTGAGACCGGAGGATCAGGGTTCACGGCCAGCCTCAGCTACTTAGTGAGGACTTCCGCAACTTAGTGAGACCCTGTTTCAAAATAAAGAACAAATAATAGGGCTGGGGGTGTAGATCGAAGGTAGAATACCCCTGGATTCAATCCCAGTTCACACACACACAAAAAAATGTGGCAATACACAAAATGGAATTTTACTCATCTGTAAAGACCAAAAGTATGTCATTTGTAGGTAAATGGACAGAATTAGAGAATATTAATCTAAGAGAGATCAGCCAGTCTCAGAAAATCAAGGATCTAATTAGTTTCCTCTATGTGGAAGCTAGAGAGAAAATAGGAAATGAAGAAGACTTTTATAATTGAGGAGAGAGAGAGAGAGTAGAATAGTGGAAGGGGATACGGGGAGGGAAGTGGGAAGAAGAAAAGAAAGAACCGACCAAAGAAACGGTTCAGATTTCAAGGTTTTTTTATGAATCATATCTATCTCTTCTTGGTTCTCATTAGGTTCATTTTTATTTTAACATATTTTATTCTCATGATGTATAATAATATTGATTTTACTTCTTGGAGGAAGTTAAGTATAATTCATGCAAATCTGTTTTGTGATTGGCCCCTTGGTTTGTTTCCTTGCAGAGTGAAATCATCTCTCAACTGTGGACTTTTGAACCTCCTTATAATTTTCCTAGTGTCCACAGGAATTTTACTTTATTTAACTTTTGTCTTGCTGAGAATTAAACCCAGGGCCTTGCACACACAGGCAAGGGCTCTACCTCTGTGCTATAGTTCTGGCCCTGTGTGCTGGGATTTAATTTGCTGTCTTGGAGGCCAGGCATTGAGGCACAGACCTGTAATCCCAATACTTGGGAGGCTGAGACAGGAAAATTGCAGGTTCAACCAGCCCCAGCAACTCAGTGAGACTCTCAGAACCTAGTGAGATCCTGTTTCAAAAAATAAATAAATAAATAATGGTTGGTAGTGTAGCTCGGAGGTAGACTGCCCCTTGGTTCAATCCCCAGTACCAAATAAATAATAATAATAATTATTATTATTATTATTATTGTCTTGAGTGAAGGATTTTCTCCTTCCTCCGAAGGCTCACTCTTCCTGTCTAGCAACGTTATGTCGGCCTTTTACCAGCCTTCAGGAAAAACCATCCCAGAACTGTGACTTCTGTGAATGCTCAAAATAGGGTTTATTTATTTATTCATTTATTTATTTGCAGAGGGGGTACTGCTGGAGCCCACCGGCAAAGTCGATTGGTCCCTGAAACGGGGAGTGAGGATTAAGAAAAAACAAGAAGAAAGACAAGAGACAAGAGGGAAAACTAGAGATAGCTTTGGGAGGACTGCAGTCAATACCACAGCCTTTTTGGGAGGGCTGGCAGGCATCCACACTGAAGCAGCCCCGACTTTATTCAACCCAGTCCTTAAATACCTTTTTTCGAGCATCAGATCTTTACAATGATCCTAACAAGCGGATCAACAATCATGATAACAATCAGAAGATAATCCTTACAAGGCATCAACAATCATGATAACAATCAGAAGATAATCCTTACAAGGGATCAACCACCCTTTATCCTCCCCAGATTAAGAAACTCCCTCTTCTGAGAACTTCCCTCTATTATATCAGCAAATCCTGATCGGCTCATTTGGTAGAGCTTTTACCTTCTTAGGCCGTTTATGCAACTTAGAGTCTTAAGATAGGAAAATGGTCCCCGACAGGGTACTGGGGATTGAATTCAAGAGTGTTCAACCTTGGCCAGGTGTGGTGGCACACGCTTGTAATCCCAGTACTTGGGAGGCTGAGACCGGAGGATCCGGTTTCACAGCCAACCTCGGCTACTTAGTGAGGCCCTCTGCAACTTAGTGAGACCCCGTTTCAAAATAAAAAGAACAAAACAATAGGGCTGTGGGTGTAGCTTGGAGGTAGAATACCCCTGGTTTCAATCCCCAGTATCTCAAAAAAAAAAAAAAAAGAGTGTTCAACCTCCAAGCTATACCCTCAGCCGTTTTGGTTTTTTGAAATAGGGTTTTGCTAAGTTGTTGAGACTGTTTGGACCTGCGATCCTCCTGTCTCAGCCTCCCAAGTACTGGGATCACGGGTGTGCACCACCACGCCTGGCTCAAGACAGTTTTAAAATGCTGAAGCAGATCTAAAGTAACTGGGATCTGGGGGTGTCCCCTCAAGTTCGAGGACCTGTCACCTGTCAGAGCAATTGCAGCGCTTTCCATGGGCATCACCTTCTGTGCCGTCCAAGACCACGTGTCCTTATTCCACCTGCATCTGGTCACTCACCTACTAGCAAACATATTCTAGAACCCTGCAAGGAGAACCAATTTCTTAGTGAGAAAGCAGAATAAACAGTTTATGTTTAAAATACCAGACTGGCCGGGCGTGGTGGCGCACGCTTGTAATCCCAGTACTTTGGGAGGCGGAGACCGGAGGATCCAGGTTCGCGGCCAGCCTCAGCTCTCTCTCTCTCTCTCTCTCTCTCTCTCTCTCTCTCTCTCTCTACTTAGTGAGGCCCTCCACAACTTCGTGAGACCCAGTTTCAAAATAAAGGATAAAAAATAGGGCCGGGGGTGTAGCGTGGAGGTAGAACGCCCCTGGGTTCAATCCCCGGTACTGCAAAAATAAAATAAAATACCAGATTGCCTCCTAGCTATTACCCTGTGCTGATATAAGCATAAATAATGGAGGAATATGATGGTACAGATGTAGACTTGGGTTGTCACTTTATATCAATCCTTGGAAAAGGGGGAAGAGTGAAGAAAGTCATGTTTCAGACCCCAAGGATGCAACTTGGTTTCTACATTTGCATTGAGGTTGGTTTGGAGTTTCTCGTTTCAACAAGATGTTGATTCTCGAGGCTCTGGAGAGCACATGCACTTGAAGGTTCTGCACATGGGACTGGCATGCAGACATGCATGGGGAACACAGCGAGTGTCCCCTGGCCAACACGGACCCTGGGCCTTTGTGTCTGCCCCACCCTGTCTTGGACACTGGGGGACACAGTGCTGGGAACTTTCTGGATGCTCCCTGACAGGCCTGGGCCCTCTCTGTCCTCTCCCCTGCATCACCCTTTGCCTTCCCTGATGCCAGCCAGTGACTCTGTGTCAAATGGTGCCACTGCAGGTGGCTCCTTGAAATGGGTTTGGGACCAACCCTGCCCAAGAGGAGTCCTCCCTGGGGCCTGCGATCCGTGGGCGTGGATGAGATCACAGCACCCGAGGCTGCAGACAATGAGGGACAAACATGTTTTCCAACTGTGTTTTTCACCTGGACACAGGACCTCAGATGCAGAGCTCCAGGGCAGGAACATTCCAGATTCCTCCAGGGAGGTGGAGGTGGCTTTGCTGAGAGGAGATGGGCATCGGGAGACCATCCAGTCCCTGGTGGTGGTAAACCCACAGACACACACACATACGTACACGTGATATACGTATGCCTGCTGGACACGGCCGTTCCCACCTCTGTTCAGGCTTAGGGCTCCGCACACACTTCTGGCATGCGCCCCTTGATGTGTGTCTTCTTCATCCTGAGGCTCCTCTTCATCATGTGCAGCTCGACCCCACCCAGGTGCTTTATGAGACAGGAAGGAAATGTCTACAAGGATGGAGATATGGTGATTGCTGGCTTCTTCCCCCTTTATGCATATAGTAAGGACAAGGACAGCAAAGGACCTGGCAACAGAATTCTCTCCATGCAGTGAGTGCCTTTTATCCCTTTATTTCGTGTTTGATTATCATATCAGTAATGCCTAGGAGGACTGGGATGGAGAAACCAACACTCTCTTTGTTCTTCCGAATGCCACTGCCAAGAGCACACCTGCAATTTGTTTGGTCCTTTTCTGATTAACAATGTCCCCCTTTCAAAGAGTAAGAGAGAACTTGGCGGTGTGGGGGGGGCTCTTTTTAGCTTACCTTTCTCAGGGCTGGCAACCGAGGGAAGCAGAGCCCTCTTCCTCCACCATCATCTCTGTCTCTCCTCCTAGCTGATTAACAATGTCCCCCTTTCAAAGGAGTAAGAGAGAACTTGGCAGTGTGGGTGTGAGGGGTCTTTTTAGCTTACCTTCCTCGGGGCTGGCAACCGAGGGAGCAGAGCCCTCTTCCTCCACCATCATCTCTGTTTCTCCTCCTGGAAGCTGCTACAGCACGGGGTCGTTTGATGTACCTCAGAAACACAGTCCAAGCCCCTGGCACGAATGCAGCACTGAGAGACTACACCAAACTGTCACCCCACAAAGTCCAGGGTCGGTAAAGTTTCTTTGGCAGAATTTAATTACTATAACCCTGCTGAGTGGCTGCTGCTATTATGCCCCACCTGCTTGGGCAGATTTCTTACGGTGGATAATGCGTTAATTTTCCAAATAATCTGACTATTATTATTTCATACCAGGGGCGTTGCATGCCTCCTGGAGCTGAAAGCCCATCCAGGATGAAGAGAGCAATACCCTGTGAGATTTTTTGGTATATTTTAATAATTTGATTAGTGTATTATTTTTTTGTTTTGTTTTGTTTTGTTTTGTTTGCGGTACTGGGGATTGAACCCAGGAGCTTTCTACCTCCAAGCTACACCCTCAGTCCTTTTTATTTTATTATTATTTGGAAACAGAGTCTCATTAAGTTAATGACAGCCTCACTAACTTGCTGAGGCTGGCTTCGAACCTGCGATCCTCCTGTCTCAGCCTCCCAAGTACTGGGATTACAAGCATGCACCACCACACCCGGCTGATTGGTGTATTATAATTGTACATCATAGTGAGAGTCAAAGTGATACATTCATATATGAATACATCACTTGTATTTTATTCCCTCCAATTTGGAGGTATAGCTCAGGGGCAAAATGCTTCTGGGTTCAATCCTTCATCCCATACACACCCAAAAAAAATTGGAAAAACCAGTATGTCATGAAGGGACAGGTAAATGTTCAGGGGCAATGACCTGAGCAGCAGACAGATAATGTGTCCATTCCAGAAGGTGTGGTCTGTTGTCCAGAGAAAAATAGAAACAAGGAAGTAATACAAAAAGTTTATAGTAAAATAGAAATCAAATGTAGATTATGGGAAAAATAAATATATCCACAGTCACAAAATTCAAACAAATGAACTATTCAATTAAATACAGATTGTCATATTGGATAAGAAAATCACAAATTTAGGTATAGCCCGTTGGAAAGAGATATGTGAAATCAAATATATATTGAACAATTCAAAGTCAAGATATGTCAGAAAATACAAAGATTCAATAGGCAAAGGCCAATCAAAATTGAGTCGAGCTATAGTGGTAGCAAATAAACCAAAATAAGAATAAAACCCATTGCCAATGACATGGCTCATTTAGAATGAAATAACATTTCAACCCATCACGCAGAAATACTAATTGGTATCTCATATATTATGTAGATTACATAGCCTCTGCCAGGCATGATGGCACATGTGTGGAATCCCAGTATGTGGGAGGATGAAACAGGACTATTGCAGGTTCAAAGCCAAACTCCGTGACAGGGAGACCCTGCTTCAGAAATCAAAAAGGGGGGCTGGGGTTTAGCTCACAGGTAGAATGCTCCAAGGTTCAAACTCCAGTACCAATACATACATACATACATACATACACATATGTATGTATGCCTCAAGTAGAAAGTAAAAGGAGAAAAAAGAGGAGGGAAAGTGACATTATTTGCTTTGGCTACAAATTCCAAGGACTTGAAACGGCCAACTGTTGTCATAGACAGATTGACTTGAATGGGCATTCATTGATCATGAGGTCACTGTCTTAGACAGTGGAGGCTGCTACATAGGAACAGGCTGTAGCCTAGTGGGTTAAATAACAAGCACGTATGTTCGCATTGTGTTGGGTGGAACCCCAGGGGGAAGGCAGATCCAAAGATCTGGTGTCTGCTGGGGGCCTGCTGCCCACTTCATGATGGCGGACATATATCCCTGTGTCCTTGTATAGCAGACAGGTGAAGCAACTGCCTCTGGACTTTCAAAAGTATACTCCTCCCATCCTAAGAGTCTCACCTTCATGACCCTATCTAATCCTTATTAATTCCCTGTAGCGGCGCCATTTGCTGCGGATGGTGTTGATGTTGATTGATGCATTAGAAGTCTCTCACATGAATGACAATGGATTCAACATGACAAGATCTGAGGAGGCCCGGGGAGGAGAAGAGATATCTCTTCTCTCTCCTGCCATCCTTTTACCAGCATCTTGTTTTATTGAGAGTTATAACCAAACCATAATTGATCACAGGAGATAGCAAAGCAGTGATGGGGGGAGTAAGGGGAAAACATCAAGGTGGTCACAGATGAATCAGGGAAGGAAAGGGTAAACAAGGAAGATGTCAGGGTCTTTGCTTATCGGTCTCATGGTCCTTGGAGATTTGTCTGCGTGCAGAAATCTCCACTTGGGTGGGCAGTTTGTGCCCCCCCAAGCCAGACCGGGGTGACCTCAAAGCTGATGACTAACAAGGCCCGCAACAATTCCCAATGATCACAGGTTCTAAAACCATTACATTAGGGAGAATGGTTTCGACATAGAAAGTGTATGGGGGAGGGAGGGGATTACAGTCATAGTATTTAATTAGAAGACAATCCTGCTTGGAGTCTTATTGCTAACGATCTCTATGCGTCTGTGCAGGCTGCAGCCCAAGAACTACCAGTATGTTCTAGCCTTGGTGTTTGCCATTGAGGAGATCAACAGGAGCCCCTATCTCCTACCCAACATGTCTCTAGGCTATGAGATCAATGATGTCGAGCACAGTGATCGGCGAACATTGGAGCGCTCCTTCATCTGGCTCACAGGACAAAAAAAATACGTGCCTAATTACAGCTGTAGGAGAGAGAGCAAGACTGTCGCAGTGCTTACAGGACCAACCTGGATGGCTTCTGATCAACTTGGGAAACTGCTAGAGCTTTACAAATTTCCACAGGTGAGGGCAGGTGGGATGGGGGGAGATGAAACCATTGTCCTTTAGTGCCATTCTCAGGTGTCTACAGAGAGTGAAAAGACAAAACGGGGTTATGCATGTATCAAAGTATATAGCGTCAAAAGGTAAATGTGCAAAGATGGATGGTATATCCACATGTCCTTTTTATGGAATGGAGAAGAGGGACAGAGGAAAAGAGATAAAGGAGATTTGTAGAATTCTGAGTCTTATCAGTTCTTTTATAAGATGTTCTCTGGAAGGGGAAGATGATTAGAAAAGCAAGACAACCAAGCCTTCGCTTCTATCACTCCATGATGTTGCACAATAGCTTTCAGTAGGAGACCACGTTCCATGCTAATCCTCGTCCTCATGTGGCTTCCTATTTTCTTCCCTTTTAGCTTACCTTTGGGCCTTTTGACCCTATCCTGAGCAACCGTGGCCGGTTTCCTTCTCTGTACCAGATGGCCCCCAAGGACACATCTCTGGCCCTTGGCATGGTCTCCTTGATGATACATTTCAGCTGGAACTGGGTGGGGCTGGTCATCTCAGAAGATGAGAAAGGCGTTCGATTTCTCTCAGACATGAGAGGGGAGATGGACAGGAATAGAATCTGTGTAGCCTTTCTGACCATGATTCCAGTCACTGTGTTGTCATACTTCAAAAGAACTCATTCGCATTATTTACAAATTGTGAGATCATCAGCAAATGTTGTTGTCGTTTTGGGGGACATAGACTCTTTTAAGGATGTGAGTTTTAGAGAATGGGACAATAGAGCCACAGGGAAAATCTGGGTCACCACCTCTCAATGGGATTTCACCTCCACTGGGAGACATTTTAACCTGAATCCATTCCATGGGACCCTCATTTTCTCACACCACCATGGGGAGATTTCTGGTTTTAAAAAGTTTATACATACAGTCAACCCTTACAAATACCCAGAAGACCCTTACCTTGCTAGGTTGTGGCAGAGGTACTTTAATTGCTCCGTCTATAATTCTAACTGTGGAACTATGAAGAATTGTTCCTCCAGAGGCTCCTTGGCATGGTTACCCTGGTACCATTTTGACATGGCCATGAGCGAAGGGAGTTACAACATCTACAATGCTGCGTATGCTGCAGCCCATGCCCTCCACGAGATGCATCTTAATCTAGTAGATATGCAAGTGATGAAAAATGGAGAAGGACTGAGGTTTTCCTCCTGGCAGGTAATGTTTCCTCCATTGGAAGGTGACCTTTTTGAAGAGTCCCACAGGTACTCACAACAAGTAGCTTGGGATCCTTTCTTACCAACACAAGTATTTCTATATTATTTTCAAATGGTAAGCAAATCTATACCTGGGTGGAAACCAAGAAAAGATTCCATGTCAAGGAGGAAAGGTATTCTACATCAGGATCAGTGCTGTGTGCTACAAATGACCACAGCACCTGCCCACCTAAAGTTTCAGAAGGAAAAATCCAGTCTTTTCCCCTGAAGTTCTCAATTAACAAGCATAGAACTAGCTCTCTAACTGCCTAAAAGATGCTGAGCTCTGGAATTGGTCATTTATCTACATAATCTCACGTGGCTGGGCATGGTGGCACACACCTGTAGTCCTAGCACTTGAGAGGCTCAGACAGGAGGATCACAGGTTTAAGAACAGACACAGCAAGATATAAAGACTATCAGCAACCTAGCCAGACCCTGCTTCAAAACAAAAAATTTTAAAAAAAGTACCAGGGGTGTAGCACAGAGGTAGTATGCCCCTTGGCTCAATCCCCAGTACCATGATAAAATAAAGTACTACTACTTTTGGTACCAATGGCCTAAATTAGCTGATCAATGCTCTAAGAAAAGTCAGAGAGAAAATGGGTGTCAAGTTATATCAGATAAATGTGCCCCCTGATTATATAGGTGTGCATGTGTTTGAATATTTTCTCTTTAGTTCTACTGATCTTTTAGAAAAATGATATTTTCATTCACCATATTTTTTTTTTTTGCGGTACCAGGGATTGAATGCAGGGGCGTTCTACCTCCGCACTACACCCCCGGCCCTATTTTTTTATGCTTTATTTTTGAAACCGGGTCTCACGAAGTTGTGGAGGGCCTCACCAGGTAGAGAGAGAGAGAGAGAGAGAGAGAGAGTGAGAGAGAGAGAGAGAGAGAGATCGCGCGCACGCATGCGCGCTGAGGTTGGCCACGAACCCGGATCCTCCGGTCTCCGCCTCCCAAAGTACTGGGATTACAAGCGTGCGCCACCACGCCCGGCTCATTCACCATATATTTTTGATCACTCCATCATGGGCCTGTAATAAAGTGGCAGCTTGATGAAGGAATTAAAGATAATGAGGAGCAGCCGGGCGTGGTGGTGCACGCTTGTAATCCCAGTACTTTGGGAGGCGGAGAGACCAGAGGATCCAGGTTCGCGGCCAGCCTCAGCTCTCTCCCTCCCCCTGTCTCTCTCTCTCTCTCTCTCTCTCTCTCTCTCTCCTTAGTGAGGCCCTCCGCAACTTTGTGAGACCCGGTTTCAAAATAAAGTATAAAAAATAGGGCCAGGGGTGTATCGCAGAGGTAGAACACCCCTGCGTTCAATCCCCGGTACCGCAAAAAAAAAAAAAAAAAAGATAATGAGGAGCTTTCCATATCCAGGTTTTGTGTCTTAATTCTGGGTCATTCTTCATTGTAAACTGATATATCTCTTTTAGCTGCACCCCTTCCTGAAGAATGTCCGATTCAACAGTCCTGCTGGAGACCGAGTGGATATGAATCAGAGAGGAAAACTGGATGCGGAGTATGACATTCTCAACTTCTGGAATTTTCCTGAAGATCGTGGACGGAAGGTGAAAGTAGGAAGGTTTTCCCCATATCTTCCACGTGGTCAACAATTGTCTCTGTCAGAGGACAAGATAGAGTGGACCACAGGAACCAGACAGGTGTGTTGGATCTAATCATAATGGTTTATACCACACATAAATAATCAAACCCTTGTGGTGAAGTTGGTGCCCCCTTGTTTCTTAGTAAAGACATCATGTGGACATTTCATGACTAACTTTCCAGCTACCGAGCTTTTCTTAGTGACTTTCTGAGATATGGGAATAGAACACATTTATTCACTTACATGTTTTTATTTTTATACTTATATTGGTGCATTGTAATTATACATGATAGTGAGTTTCAAAATGATACAAAATACATGCACACAGTACTAGGTGTGTTTCCACCGCACTCTCCCTGCTCCTCATACATGTGACTGGACTTAGCATTATTTGAACTGTTCCTTCAAGCCTTATTTTCCCCACCCCACCTCCATCCCCCAATCCATTTCCACTATTCAATAGTCACTCTCTTTTATCTAAATTCCTAGCTTTCACATATGAGAGAAAACACACAACCCTTGAGTTTCTGAGACTGGCTAACATCACCTAGCATAATATCCTCTAGTTCCATCCATTTTCCTTCAATTGACATAATTTTTTCCTTCTTTCTGGCTAAGTAAAATTCCCTTATGTGTATATACCACATTTTCTTTTCCCGTTCATCTGTTTAGAGACACCAGTTTAGTTACATAATTTGGCTATTGTGAATCGGGTTGATATAAACATGGGTATGCATGCATCACTATAGTATTCTGACAGTTCTGGAAAGATATCCAGGAGTGTTATAGCTGAGTCATATGGCAATTCCATTCCTACTCTTTGGAAGAACCTCCAGGTTGATCTCCATAGTCATTTTACTAATTTGCAGTCCTGCCAAGAGTGTGCAAGTGTTCATATTTCTCCAATCCTCACCAGCATTTATTATTGTTTGTCTTCTTGATGATTGCCATTCTAACTGGAGTTAGATAGAATCTAGTTTTCATTTGCTATTCCCAAATTGCTAGTGATGTTGAACATTTTTCATATATTTATTGGCCATTTGTATTTCTTCTTTTGAGAAGTGTCTGTTCAGTTCAATTGCCCATTTTTAATTAGGTTATTTGTTTTATTTAGTGTTAAATTTTTTAAGTTCTTTATATATTCTAGATATTAATCCTCTATCAAAGGAGTGGCTGGCAAAGATTTTCTCCCATTCTGTAGGCTCTCTCCTCAGACTGTTTCTTTTGTTGTGTGGAAGCTTTTAAATTTCATGCCACCCCATTTATTGATTCTTGTTAATTTTCTGTAGGCATATAAAAAAGACAATTGCTAATGGCCACAAACTGTAAAACAATAGTTATTGCAGGACTAGGTAAAAGTCCTATACTTTACCAACACCTATCTGATTTCCCTCAGACTCCTCGTTCCATATGCAGTGAGAGCTGTGGTCCTGGATTCAGGAAATCCCCTCTGGAGGGAAAGGCTGCCTGCTGTTTTGATTGCACCCCCTGCCCAGAAAATGAGGTTTCCAATGACACAGGTAAGTTCAATCCATAGGAAGAGGTTTCCCCAGGTCTCATTTATTCCTGTTTCATGCAAGGAACTGGGAAGTATCTGGGAAATAATTGCAAAGACAAATTTCTTCTCCTCTTACATTAATAACTCAATTATTATCATCAATAATAATTCCCCCATAACATAACACACAGAGAAGTAGCCTTTGTCAGACCATGGAGGAAGTGGCTATCCATCTTGAACTTCCTGGGCTCCAGAACTAGGAATAATACATTTATGCATTTTTTTTTGCAGTACCAGGGGTTGAACCCAGGGGCATTCTACCTCCGAGCTACACCCCCAGCCCTATTTTTTATTCTTTATTTTGAAACCGGGTCTCATGAAGTTGCGGAGGGCCTCACTAAGTAGCTGAGGCTGGCCGCGAACCCGGATTCTCTGGTCTCCACCTCCCAAGTATTGGGATTACAAGCATGCGCCACCACGCCCAGCTAAATTTATGCATTTAATAAGCATGCAGTCCAAGGTATTTTGTGACCGCATCCTGAATGTACTCAGACAGCAGGGTCTCTTGGCTCTACTGTGAAATAAGGAAGATTGACTTATAAATATGCAAGATGAAGGAATAAAAAGTCATTGTTTACTTAACCATAAATAGGATGGGCAGTGCTCATTTGGCATCATTTCCTATAAAATAGCTGTTTATTTGCTGCCCACAGCAACAACGATGAACTGTGTGTCAAAGCTTGTCCTATGTGCTTCCTTTGAATTGTGATAATCACTGAATCTGGGCTGACAACATTTTATCTTTCTCCCTAGATGTGGATCAGTGTGTCAAGTGTCCAGATCATCAGTATGCCAACCTAGAGCGAATCAGCTGTATCCAAAAGACCGTGACATTTCTGGCCTATGAAGACCCCTTGGGGATGGCTCTGGCCTGTGTGGCTCTGTGCTTCTCTGCACTCACAGCTGTGGTGCTTGGGGTCTTTGTGAAACACCGACAAACTCCCATTGTCAAGGCCAACAACCGGGCTCTCAGCTACGTCCTGCTCGTCTCCCTCACATTCTGTTTCCTCTGCCCCTTACTCTTCATTGGCCGTCCCAACACGGCCACCTGCATCCTCCAGCAGGTTACCTTTGGAGTTGTGTTCACTGTGGCTGTTTCCACTGTCCTGGCCAAAACTGTCACTGTGGTTCTGGCCTTCAAGGCCACTGCTCCAGGGAAAAGGATGAGGCAGTTCCTGGTGTCAGGGATACCTAATCTCATCATCCCCATCTGCTCCCTGATCCAACTGACACTCTGTGCAATCTGGCTGGGAACCTCTCCTCCCTTTATTGACACAGACGCACACTCTGAACATGGCCACATCATTATCGTGTGCAACAAGGGCTCGGTCACCGCCTTCTACTGTGTCCTGGGATACCTGGGCTCCCTGGCCCTGGGGAGCTTCACTGTGGCTTTCCTGGCCAGGAACCTGCCCGACACTTTCAATGAAGCCAAGTTCCTGACCTTCAGCATGCTGCTGTTCTGCAGTGTCTGGGTCACCTTC
>PVJS01050737.1:0-14208 GCA_004027185.1 Glis glis | reverse complement strand
AAATAAAGTATAAAAAATAGGGCCGGGGGTGTAGCGCGGAGGTAGAATGCCCCTGGGTTCAATCCCTGGTACTGCAAAAAAAAAAAAAAAGATTGCTTGTTTGATATAATGATCTAATAGAATATTTCCTTAGTTTCCCTTTTTTCATGTGTCTCCTTTGCAATAGCCACCTCTTTAGAAATTAGGAGTGTATCTAAAAGTTCTTCACTCATTCTCTTTGATGGGAATTCCAGCAGAGATAAGAAACTCTTGTTTCCAAAGTGCCCCAAACTGAAATATGCTGTGTATGTATGTGAAATTATCAATGCCAGTCTCAATATCATTTAATGGGAATGGGAGGGATTGGGGAAGAAGCCAGGAGCAAGCTCACCAAGTGCTGTGTGTATGTATATCACTATCACTGAACTACCTTATGATGTGAGACTACAATGCACCAATAAAAGTATATGAAAAAATAAAAATTTACAAAGAAACTCTCCCCCAAAATCATACGTGCTATTTGTAAATACTTTTATTCTCTGGCCTGCCATTAGTTGACAAGCTCTAGTAAAAGCAGTAGGTTCTGTCATCTGGGATAATTTAAATTTAGGCAATTCAACTTCATAGGAACTACTTAACTGTAACTTCCCTCTTGAATGAGTTGCAAAGGCTTATCTCCCTTATCTTAGAGTAATGCCCCTTTTTGTAAAACTCATGTGCTTCTACTGAACTAGCTCTAGATTCCCATTTTATCTCACTGTTCCTCATGCAGCTGTACAGGCATTACTTCTGACTGGGATCAAACACACTTTACAGCCAATTAACCTTTTATGAAATTCTGTTTCTCCTTACATTACCATTCGTCAGTTCTCCTTACGTTATCATTCGTCAGTTCAACATTCTGGTTCCCACTATTCTTATGATCTACAAGAAAGGAGCTCTCATGATTATTTTACTGTAGTTAAGGAGCTTTTCATACCTCAATTGGATTTATTAGAGACTCCCATTTCGATATCTAGTCTTTGTTTATTTAAAAAATCTAAAAATTGAAAGTAGGAAACATCAGGTAGGATTAATTTCTTCTTTAGAATACTGGCAAAAAGTATTGACTCTACTGATGTGAAATCACACTGAAAAATGCAGATCAAGATCTGTTCAGGTGAAACGAGCAGATTTAGGAAGAACTGATGACAGGACGTTATTTGTGTTAGGTACTACCAGGAAGTAAGCACTAATGATTTGTTAATGGCCATGGGGATCATGAACAAATTAATATTCTTGTCTGTGTGTGTGTGTGTGTGTTTGTGTGTGTTTGTGTTTGTATGGGAGAATGAAAGTGTTACAGGTGCTAGTTGAGGGTATGACAAGGCCCTTGGAGATGAGTCCTTCAACTGCCTGCTTGAGTTCTTTTCTTGCTTCTGGCCTCAAATGATATCGATAAAATTTGGGTAAAGGTTTGTAGGATCTATCTCAGCCTTACTTGGTTGTGCTCAAATAATTTTTCTATGTCCATAAAATATTTAAGCCACAGAATGTCCAATAAAACATTGAAATATTTATTTTAGGGCATACATGAAATAAAAGAGAAATGGAAATGTATATGCAAAGCAGATAAAAGGTGATTATGAACAGAGGAGTTCTCTAGCAACTCAAGAAATAGCCTATCAGTGTGCATTTAATTTTATATTTTCATTGACAAAGTGAGTCACTTCTTATGTGTTACTTTTCTATAGGTACTATAACAAATTATTACAAACATAGTGGCTTAAAACAACTCCAATTAATCTTACAGTTCTATAGGCTGGACATCTGACACAGCTGTCGTGGGACTAAATTCAAGCTAAGAAATCAGTAGGGATACATTCTGTCCTGGAGGCTCTTTCAGAGAATCTGTTTCTAAACCATTTCTGGTTTCTAGAGGCTTCCCATAATCTTTGGAAATTGACCCATTTTTTTGTACTTCCAAAGCAAGCCATGCTGCATCTCTTTGACCATTTTTCTATTGTCACATCTCCCTATGAATCTCTTCTATCTCCCTACCCCGTTTTTTAAGAAACCTTGTGAATATGTTGTGCTTACCTGAATAGTCCAGGATACTCTCCCCATCTTACAGTCAGTTGATTATCAAGCTTAATTATCTCAATAAGCTTAATTACCCTTTGCCTTGTGACCCAACATATTCATAGGTAATAAGGATTAGGACATAGACATCTTAGGGCGGTTATTCTTCCTGTAATACCCTATTAAATTTTCTGAGGTGATATCACAGAAAGGTAGGAATGTATTATGGCCATGAGTCTCAGTAAAGAGCTTGGAGAAAGGAAAATTCTGAGGAACTCAATGCAAAGACTGGAGTTCAGACCCATTGCCGATTTACCTCTTTGTCATGGACTCACCAAGCCAGGAAAAGCAAGGCACCAGGATCCTCTATTGGTTCTGACTTTGCTTCAAGGTTGAGTTCTGCATGAATAGGAAGAGCAAACCTTGCCTTGGTGGAGCTTCTGTAAAAACTGTAGAAATACATGAAGACCAGAAGCTTCTTTACAGTTTTCTATAGCAAGACTCAGCTGCTATCACAAGTGGTAGACTAAGTGAAGAGGGGCATATTGTGCGATTGATGTGGGAAGTACAACTGTCATTCTCTCATTTCTAGTGGACAAAAAAGAGGCTGGCAGCCATTTACTAAGTCTTAATTGTTTGGAATATAAAGTTACAACCCTAACCTAATAATTAAAATTTCACAAATTTGTGCTCTCTATCCATGACTCATTAACCTTTGGCACTTGGCAAACAGGATCACTAAATGGGGTGTAAAGGGAGTCATTATTCATTCACCTTTTGCATCTCTAATGGTGGCACTTCCTTTTGCAGTTCCTCCAGAAAGGAGGTATTGCTTTAGGTTTACTATCTTGCTAGAGTCAAAGCAATTCCATGGGCCCTTCCACCTATTCCCTATCATTCTGACATCCTTTATTTCCACTGAAATTGGAAAACCTATTTGTATTACAGAATCCATTTCTATTCTCTTAAACCCATGGAGGAAAACTACCATAGAACTATTCAGAGAGTCTAATATTCTTCTTTACCATCACGTTATGAAACACTTGAGAGTTTATATCCTAAACTTTCAAAATATAGCTAGTGGATGGGTAAGCAAGTATAAAGGAATGGGACCATTCTAATATTTCCATCTTCCTGAATCTGCATGTCTTTTTCTATAAAATACCTAGGAAGGCTTATTAATGTAACCATGTGTATTATACCCATCACTGAGCCAAGGATTTAATTAGCCAAACTACTAGATTTAAATGGCACTCCTAAAAGACTAAACACAACATAATAAATCATTTATTCTGGGTGAATGCACCCTTGCCAATAACTTTACCTGGTTTGAGCCTTAAATTTCACTCCTACACCTACTCCCCAGTTTGTAACTAAATATTATAAATATTAATTGATAGTATCTCATAACTTCATAAATACATAATCTCCTCTTTAAGAATATCTTGCACCACTATGTTCAGGTTATATTGGTACCTAAATTTCACTTTGGGTCTGAAAAAAATAAAGGAAAAAAAAAACAACACAGACTGAGGTGTGTTGGGGATGAGACCTGAGGAGAAATAGAATCAACTTGTGATCTGAGTGTCCCGAAGTCATCACTATTTCAGTCACTATGCTAATGACACTGATGCTCTCGGACTAGATCAGAATTACAGGGCTTGCCAGTGCTAGCAAAGTAATTTGAGAGAATCTTGGAGAATCAAGTTGTGTGTATTTATTTATGTCTACTCAGATATTCTAATCGCATATCTCTGGATCTCACTCCTTTGCCATCAATATTTTCACCCTAGCAAAAATGGCATGGCTAAGTATTTAGTGGGATTCATAGTAAACCATAATGCTTGGTCCTTAACTCTAACTGCCCTGTGTCTACAAAGATTTTATAAATGTTTTGGTCATAAACATGTGTTATTAATTGTATGTTTATAGATGTTAATTTAATCTTTCCCTATAGACTATCTCTGGATTAAAAAATAAGAAGCAAAATGACTACACCATCTACATCTCCACTATTGCTGCCATGGCAACCGTGGGGTAGCAATACACTCTATGTACAACCTGTGATAACTTCAGAAAATAGGATGCCACCTGATTGTATCGATTCTATCCCTTCAGCAAATATATTATCTTTGTGCTCCTCCAATACATGAGCAACCCAATTCTATAATCCTATTTTGATGGTCTGTTTTCTGGGCCACTCTGATACCAATTAAAGTATCAGTTAAGGGGTCTCAGCAGGAACAGATGGTGCTTTCAGAAAAAGGGTAATTATAAGTAGATTCATTTAAAGGATTTTCACAAACATATGATAAGGACTTAGGTAAATTACAAACTAAAGTCTAACATTCCAGGACATTTAAAGCAGGGTTGCAACTATCCCTAGTCTTGAAGATATAATGGGAAGGAATGATTCTTAAAACGCAAAGGGAGTGATAGAGGCATACATGCACACAACACTCGTTGAGCCCTCCCCCAGCTCCCATACAACTCCCTCTCCCTCCCCATGCATGGCATTGTAATTGGCATTGATAAATTTGTGTATGTACATCATGTTGACTGAAATGTTTCCCTCAATGAGTCCCTCTCCCCCTTCCCACATCCCTTCCTTAGGTCCTCTCCATCACTCCATTAGGGTTTCTCCTCCTTTGTCTAGAGTCCCTCCTGTGTCCCAATTTCTCCCTAGCTTCCATATGTGGGGAAAACATCCCATCTGAGCAATTACTTTTTGTGACTGACTAATTTCATTTAGCATAATATTCTCAAGTTCCATCCATTTCCCTGCAAATGACATAATTTTGTTCTTCTTTATGGCTGAGTAGAATTCACTGAGTAAGAAATCAGTGTGGAGTGTTCTCAGAAGAATGGGAATGGACCTACCATACGACCCAGCTATAACACTCCTGGGTATCTACCCAAAGGAACTGAAATCAGACCACCATAGTAATGCATGCATATCTATGTTTATAGCAGCACAACTCATAATAGCCAAACTATGAAACCAGCCTAGGTGTACAACAATAGATGAATGGATTACAAAATTATGAGATATACATACAATAGAATCCTCCCATTTTCTAAGATCTTTTTCAATTACTTTCTTTAGTGTTTTATAGTTTTTGTTGTAGAGGTCTTTTACCTTCTTGGTTAGATTTATTCCTATGTATTTTATTGTTTTTGAGGTTATTGTGAATGGAATTGTTTTCTGGATTTCTTCATCATGATGTATGATTACAATGCACCAAAAAAGTGAATATATAGTATGATTTTAATTATGTAAAATATACACCACTATGTAAAAAATATCTAGCAGGAAACATACTAAAATATTAAAAGTGGTTATTCTGGGTAGTAGAAATTAAAAAAAAAAGAAGAATGAAGTCTGGGGTTTAGGGACTGTGGATGATACTGAGACAAAGGTCAAATGTACTCCTGAGCCTTAGCTCACAGTTAGTGAAACAACTAACTGTGAGCAAATTCGCAAGACTCTTAACTTGTTAATCACATGATTTATGCTTTTGTATACTCCCCACCCATGTGTTCTCATTAACAGCTATAGTAACTCATCCTTGTCACAAAGCACAGACCTTTATACAAGGATGCTGGCATTGATACAAAAACCAACCATTTGGCTCCAGGCTAACCACTGACTTTGCTCTCTCCAGAAGTAAAAGTCTCCTCACACAATAAGAAAGGAAAAGAAAAGAAAAATATACCTTTGGAACATTCCTGAATTTTAGCCCTTTCACATAAAAAAACTAGCTTTCTCCTTTTCCTGAGAGCCAGCCTGACCCTCTCTTGGTCAATGCTGTGTCTCTCTTCTGCTAGAGTAAGAAGTCCCAATACAGAGTCTTGTTCCCATTGAAAAATGCAGGAGAGAGATGTGTAGAGATCGCTTGGAGGAGTGCAACCTTCAGTCAGGAGGCACAGTCAACTAGGGAAATGGCAGAGTGCCTGAGAGAATAAAATAATGGCATCAGTTTCCTCATCCTCTGTAGTCTCATGCCAGGGTTTACTATTACCAAATAAATAGCAACTAAAAGAAAGTGTGAAAATTAGCTCATTGAGGTAGTCCAAACAGTCCTCTTCCTGAATTACAGAAGAGGTGGGAAAAACGTAGACATGGATCTGAATGGGCAACTGGAAGAAAATGTGAAGAAAGTGTTTATAGATACATTTTAGGTCGACTTTCTGGAAATTCCAAATGACATTTCTGTTAAACTAATGAAAATCCATTTCCATTACCACACCATGCTTGAAAGGAGACTAATAATTATATATACATACACACATATATATGTGTATATACATACATTTATGTATGTCACCCAATTATATGGATTAGCTTATTCCTTTATTATATGGATTATATATATATGTATATATAATATATCTGAATATAACATTTATATTATATAATATGTATATTATATAATATGTATGATATTTATATTGTATAATATATATTATATATATGTTATATATATAATCTGAACATAAATTTGATCCCTTATATGTCTGAGAACTCCATTTTTTTCTCTATTTTACTCTTTCTTTCCTCAAAAAGGAAGAATTAGTGGAGCATATTGTGCTAGGACAAAGGAAATGGTAGGGTAGAGATGAAGCCACAGACAGACAGAAAACCTTAAGCTTGAGGGGATAGAGAGGACCTTTGAGGTTCAAGTGTCCAGAACCAAAAATGTAGCTGAGGCTCTGGAGGTCAGAAGTTCTAATGGGCAAAATTGTGGAGCTTGGGGTGAGCAGGGAGGAGGTGTTTGGAGTCAGCAGGTGTGGGGCTGAGGATGTTTTGAGGACTTAGGAGGCAGCTATTTTTTAATTAGGTGTTTATTTACATAAGGAGATGTGAACAATTAAGTACATGCAGTGAGTGTAATGGCTTTAAGGTTTCTCACTGCTGGGGAAAGGAGTTACAAACATAAATATGGAAACGGCCATAATAACTGGAATAATTCCAATAAACTGGAACTAGAAATATTTGTGTGAATATATGGTTTTTGATAGCTAGACAAATAGGTATATAAATAAACAGATATATAGATATAGTTATGGGTGCATTTACACACACACACACACACACACACACACACACTGATATGATAAATAAATAAAAAGTGAATAAAAAGAAGGTAAAGCTTTTCCTTACAGTAGAATGTCAGTTGATTCTAGTTTAGAATAAATGAATGAGAAAATTAGAAAATCACCATTTGGTAGTCATCATAGTAATAGTTCATGTCAATCATCAAGGGATATTACTAGTGGGCTTAATATCTCCCGCAAACTACTTATTAATTACCAAGGGGGATTCCATATGTTTATAAGGGGGGAGACCGTAAGAAGCCACCTTAACCTCACGATTAAAGCTAACAGAAGCCATGGCGCAAGTAGATTACGTGCCTCTTGATATGATACATTGAGAAGACCACAGCGTCACTTCTGTCATATCATGGCCAAAAGTTTATAACCTGAATATAATTATGAGAAAACAGCAGGAAAATCCAAATTGAGTGCATTTCTATAAAACAACTGAACTGTACTTCTAAAATAAAGTCAGGATCCTTAAATAAAAGAAGACCGAGGAACTACTTCAGATTTAAGGAGATTAAACAGAAATAGTACCCAAGGGTAGCAAGCAAAACTAAATCCAATTATGTACCAGAAAGAAAAAAATTATTATAAAGGTATCACTAAGTAATTTAAGAGTGATTGGACATGATTTTTAAAAATCACAAAAAGCTGTATGTGTATATATATGTATATATGTGTGTGTGTGTACATAAGTATGTATGTATATATATATACACATACATACACACATATATATATATATATATATATATATGCATATAAAACTGTAAGGAAAGAGAAAGGGAGAGAGAGAATAAATGTGGTAAAATGGTGACACACTTGAGATGCCTGAGTTGATAATTGGAAGTTCCGTGCCCCAATTTTGTAAGTTATATCAAAATGAATAAGCGAAGAAAAATAAGATCTTTACTTCTTGAGAAGTGCATGGCAACTTCTTCAACTGTCATATATCGATGATCCATGTAGATAAGCATTGATTCCTGGGCTTCCTTGTATATATTTTTTCTGTTTATCTTTCCTAGCTACAATGTCATATTATATGATGTTATGACTTTAAGTAACTCTTGGGAATTACAGGAGATTAACACAGCAGGGAGCTTGCAATCTCTCTGGACCTCCACATAAATATCCCAACAAATAGGAAAATCAAAACCTCTAAAGAGAAAAACTTATTTGGAAGCAAGCACAATGCATACTCCAACTCTAGTTAAGAAATGAGTAGCTTCTTAGTTTGTAGGTGAGGTCCTTTGCTGACGACATCAGAAACTGTGATCTCAACAGAAAGATTTCCTGAGTATAAGGATGGGTAGGAAATATCCTGTAGGACCAGGGAACTGGCTGGGACACCTGTGCAGGTAGGTCACTTGTAATACTGAGGATCCATTCTGGTGAAAAGTCACCAAGTAATCTCAACAGTGTTTGAAAACCAATGCTGGGAACTAAATCACAGTGATTTCAGGAGAACCAAACACTTTTATCATTATGTTTCCAGAAGTTCAGAGTTTCATCTTCCAGACACTGGCTCATATTGCTCATGTGCTTATTGAAGCCTGGCTTCAGTGCTCCTGTTTGGGGAACTTACATCACACCTTCAGCCCTTTCTGCACATGAGTCTGGGAAGGTGTACGTTTGTTTTCTCAACTCCACCCTGCAGAAAAGCAAGCTGAAAGTAGTTTGAATGAGTGTTAAACAAGGAACTCTGTAATGTCTGCCATGATTTAATGAAATCTAAATCTAAAAAGGAATAACTCGCTGGGCGTGGTGGTACACATTTGTAATCCCAGTACTTTGGGAGGCGGAGACCGGAGGATCCAGGTTCGCGGCCAGCCTCAGTTCTCTCTCTTTCTCTCTCTCTCTCTCTCTCTCTCTCTCTCTCTCTCTACTTAGTGAGGCCCTCCGCAACTTCGTGAGACCGGTTTCAAAATAAAGTATAAAAAATAGGAGCCGGGCGTGGTGGCGCACGCTTGTAATCCCAGTACTTTGGGAGGCAGAGACCGGAGGATCCGGGTTCACAGCCAGCCTCAGCTCTCTCTCTGTCTCTCCCTGTCTTGCTCTCTCTCTCTACTTAGTGAGGCTTCCGCAACTTCGTGAGACCCGGTTTCAAAATAAAGTATAAAAAATAGGGCCGGGGGTGTAGCGCAGAGGTAGAACACCCCTGGGTTCAATCCCCGGTACAGCAAAAATAAATAAATAAATAAATAAATAAATAAATAAATACATAAATAAATACATAAATAAATAAAAATAAAACAAAAAGGAATAACTTTTTAAATTTTTAATTAATTAATTTATTTATTTATTTATTTTGGTGCATATCAATTCCAGAATAGTGGGGTTCATTGTGGTATATCTGTACATGCATATAACATAATCTAATCAGTTTCACTCACAAATATCTCCCCTTGCCTTCCCCTCCTTTTTTTTTGCAGTACTGGGGATTGAACCCAGGGGCATTCTTCTTCCGAGCTATACCCCCAGCCCTATTTTTTGTTCTTTATTTTGAAACAGGGTCTCACTAAGTTGTGGAGGGCCTCACTAAGTAGCTGAGGCTGGCCGTGAACCGGATCCTCTGGTCTCAGCCCCCCAAGTACTGGGATTACAAGTGTGCACCACCACACCCAGCTGCCTTTTCCCTTTTTAATTGACTCATACAAACATAAAACTTGTACAGATTAATGGGGTAGCTTGTGATATTTCAATACTTGTATATATCATGTTATGTTAAAGTCAGATCAAGCATATCTATCTCTTCAGACATTTATTTTTTAGCCAGACATGGTGGTGCATGCCTGTATTCCCCGCTATTTAGGAGGCTGAGGCAGTAGGATTGCAGGTTTGAGGCCAGACTTGACAACATAGACTCTGCCCCAAAATAAAATAAGATAAAATAAAACAAACAAACAAAAAAAGGACTGAGGATGTAGCTCTGTCTGGAATGTAGAGTACCCCTGGGCTCATTCCACAGTATTGCAAATATATTGCTTATGACCCAAAATTTCAAAATTATTTCTTGATTTTTCTTTTGTCCTTCTCCCCTTTCCTTATGGTACTAGAGATTGAACCCAGGTATGTTCTACCTCTGAGCTACACACCCAGCCCCATATTATTTTTATTTTGAAACAGTGTCTTGCTAAGTTACTGCACACCGGTCTTGGACTTGCAATCCTCTTGTCTCAGCCTCCCAAGTCATAGGATTAAAGTGTGTGCCACTGTGCCCAGCTTCTTCTAGCTTTTTTAATTTTATGTATCTTATTGCCATCTATAGTCATCCTGCTGCTAAGAGCACATCACAAATTCTTGATCCTATCTGACTGTAACTTAGTCCCTATGTTTCATCATTTCCCCATCCCTACACTCCCCAGCCTCTGGTAACTACCATTCTACTCTCAACTTCTATGAGATCAGTCTTTAGATTCCACCTATGAGTGAGATCATATGGTACTTGTCTCTCTGTGTCTGACTCATTTTGCTTAACTTAATGGTCTATAGTACCATCTATGCTATATAGCAAAGGACAAGAACATCACCTCCTTTTCTTTAGTCATCCATCAGTTGATGGGCACTTACGTTGTTTTCCTTTCTTGGCTAGTGTGAACAGTGCTGCAATGAACATGGGAGTATAGATGTCTCTTTGATGTACTGATTTCATTCCCTTTGGATGTATATCCAGCAGTGGGATTTCTGGCTTCTGTAGTTGTACTATTTTTAGTTTTTTGAGGTAACACCATGTTATTTTCCGTAATAGCTATACTAATTTACATTCCTATCAACAGTGCACATGTTCCCTTTTCTCCACATCCTCACCAACACTTATTATCACTTTTACAGTTGTCTTTCTTCCCTTTGGGAATTAGTAAAACTATAAATAGGCACAAAGTACTATACTCTTATTGAGGAAGGAAACCAGAGAGATAATACACTCCAAACTATATTTTGTTTCTTTTTGGTGGTACTGGAGATTGAATCCAGGGGCAATCTACCAGCTCAGCCCTATTTTATTTTTTATTTTGAAATAGGGTCTTGTGAGGTTACTGAGGGCCTTGCTAAGTTGCTGAGGCTGCCCTCCAACTTTCAATTGATCCTTCTGTCTCAACCAGTCAACTGTATTTTTTTAACTAAGTAAAAAATTAAGCCCAAGCATGTTCAGTAATTCACCAGTGTCACACACCTATAATTGAGAGAGTTAGAATAAGCTTTAACAGGAATGCTACCCACCATCTCTATTCCTAATGTCAAAAAGAACTGAATGTGAACTTGTAAAGTGACACTTTTTACCTTCATGTCAAAAATAGACTAATCTCTTTCTTTTGGAGTTTTCGAGTTTTATATGTTTAAATAATTAACAGCATGGAATACTCTGATTCTATTATTGTTGAAGTCTTCACGATACAGTGAATTTGAGAAAGATGTGGATAATTAGTTTCTATTATGGATGCTCCTGGCAAATACATGCCCGCTGCACGCTAGGAAAGGGCGCCGCTTCCATGGGCAACGTTTAATTTTCCACGTTTTCCCCTTAGGCTCAATTACGAGTGACTCTTGGTGTCTGAGACTTTCAAAGTCAGTTCTTAAAGATTTGGGCTGGTGCCAGAAGCTCCCTATGCCGTCACAGAAAGAAAGAGAGTATCACTTTCTTTTATTTATCTCTTATTGTCTGTGGCAGTTAATGATTTCTGAAAGCATATTTTTCTTTTTTCTTGTTTTGCTAGAGTTTGGACAGAGATATGAAAATATGCTTTCTATCAAACTGCCAGTTAGGTTTATCTTGCCACCTGGCTGCAGTGAGGTCACAACCTCTTTTTTTTTAATGAAAACTTGGATCTTAAGCTAAATTTCACTACAAAGAGACATTTTAAACTTTTCAGTTTCTTTTCTATAGCTTGATTTTTTTTTTTGTTTTTCTTTCCCCTTTTGTTTTTCTTGAATGAGCTACAATAAAGCAGGTATAACAGCGAGCGGTTAGTCCACACAGCACTGTAGCTTTAGCCATCTTCAAGCCCCAGGGGAGACAGGGGGGAACCATTGTATTAGACTTCGACATTAAATATTCCCAGAAGAACGGTTTACATATTCTTGTCGAGAGAGGAATTACTTAGCAGAGCTTCCATTTCTATTGTAATCTTTGATGCAGCTCAAATCAACAGAAGGATAGCTTTAGAAGTGAAAGATGGAGTTGGCACTAACATTGTCTGACATTCACTCAGGCTCAAATTGACAGTAATAGATTGTTACTAGGGTGTACAGAGTTCACTGCAAAGAATTATGTGTCCTTTCTGTCCTTGGCTGTGAAGTCAGACTGCCTATGCAGAGTTCAGGATTTTCTTACCTTGCAGAACCTATCATTCAAAAACATGTCTTAATCTATAATACAAGATCTAGACTAATAGCCATTTTATTGCATTTCCCAGTTTTTAAAGTAACTAAAAATAATTAAATGGTTAAATTCAAATAATTAAAGGTATTCCTAATTCATGATAAACAAGAAACTTGTATACTTACAGTAGCAGTTCATCCCATTATATTACATGTAGTACAACAAGTGCAAACCGGTAACAGTGCCCTAATCCCAATTCTGTATATTTGTGCGTGTGTGTGTGTGTGTGTGTGTGCGCACAACGTGTGGTACTGGGGATTGAATCCAGGGACATTCTACCTCCTAGTTAGACCCCAAGCCCTTTTTGGGTTTTGTTTTGAAACTGGGTCTCACTAGGTTGCTGAGAGTCTCACTACTTGCTGAGGCTGTCCTTGAACCTGTGATCCTCCTGTCTCAACCTCCTAAATATTGGGATTATAAGGCATGCACCACCATATCCTGCTGCAATTCTGTACATTTTAATATCAAACTTATTTATTTGCTCTTAGTGTACCTACTCTTGATGCACAGAAAAACTCATGTCCTTTATAGTTTTAATAGATGAAAAAGCACATAAATAAAATTTAGGCATAAAACATTTATTAATATACTATTATTTAAATTACAAAATTCATGTTCTTGTATGTCAAGTATTGGAATTCAGGTCTGAGCAGACTTCTGCAATATATATTATTTAGAATTATATGTGTACATCAGTAATATAGGAAGAGTTAACCTAATTAATGTTTACATTGTGCTTTTGGTTTTATTTATTTATTTATTTAATGTGCTTTTATTGGTGCATTATAGTCTCATATCACAATGAAAATTAAGTTGACAGTAACATACATGCACACAGCACTTGGTGACCCCCATCTTCCCTCCTCCCCATACAGAGATTGACGTTGGTATATTCTCATGTGTACACATGGTCAATGGTAGTAATTCCATTAATGAACTTCATTCTTCCCCTTCCCCTTCCCTTACACCACTTCCCTGACTCCACTGAGGCGTCTAAACTATTGCCTGGAGTCCCTTTTGTATCCCCACTACTCCCTAGCTTGCGTATATTAGAGAAAACATATGACCCTTCTCTTTCTGTGATTGGCTGATCTCACTTAACATAATGCTCCCCAGGTCCTTCCATTTTCTTCTAAATAATATTATTTTGTTCTTCTTTATTGCTGAGTAGAATTCCATTGTGTGTATTTCCCATAATAGGCATGCGCCACCACATCCTGCTGCAATTCTGTACATTTTAATATCAAACATATTTATTTACTTTTAGTGTACTTACTCTTGATCCATTCATCTGTTGATGGACACCTAGGTTGGTTCCATAATTTGGCTATTGTGAATTGTGCTACTATGAACATGGGTATGCATAAATTGCTGTAGTTTTCTGGTTTCAATCCCTTTGGAATGATACCTAGTAGTGGTATAGCTGGGTCATATGGTGGATCCATTCCCAGTTTTCTGAGGAATCTCCACATGTATTTCCATAGTGGTTGAACTAGTTTGTGCTCTGATTATTAGTTGTCATTTTTATATATGTGAATTACAGTGAAATAAATTATGAATATAATCATTTTTACTCATGGCTTTTATTTCACTTGAGAATAAATGAATGATACTACAGAAAAGTTTACATAAGTTAAGAGTTCTAAATTTTCATAATTTTTATTTTTTTTTTTTTTTTTTTTTTTTTT
>PVJS01050735.1:0-14214 GCA_004027185.1 Glis glis | reverse complement strand
TTCATACCCTGACATATATCAAAATGTATAATTACAATTTACAATGCACCAATAAATGAACATAAAAAGTTAAAAAAAAGTATCAGTGGTATGGGTGAATGAGGGGCTAAAGCATGATGCTTATTTGGGGGAATGTCCCAAAACTTACCACTCATTTCTTTTCATTTAACTCACAATAATGGTTCATGTTTTTTTGTTTTTTTTTTGATACTGAGGATTGAACCCAGGGACATTCTACCTTTGAGCTACACACCCAGCCCTATTTTATTTTTATTTTGAAAAAGGGTGTTGCTAAGTTTCTTAGGGCCTTGTTAAGTTTCTGAGTCTGGCCTCAAACCTGCGATCCTCCTGTCTCAGCCTCCCAGGTACTGGGATTGCAGACGTGTGCCACCACATCCAGGTTCATTCATGTGTTTTTAAAATGCAAAAAATGTATATAATAAAATTTTCCCTCCCATTCTGTTACTGATCTTCCAAATCCACACCCACTCTCACTGGTAGAGCCACCATTTTTAGTTTCTTATAAATCCTTAAATTACTTAATGCATATGCAAGCACATAAAATATTTTCTCTACTTTTACTTAAAAAAAGTAGCATACTTTTCTTGCTATTCTGAACTTCATTTTGTTCTTCTTTAACTTGATTATATATCTTGGAAATCGTTATTTACCAGTGGAAGGAGAGTTTCCTCCTTCTGCATCACAACTGCATAGTATTTCATTATTACAATATGAATTACCATAATTAATTAAACCAGCCCCATCTGTTTAAACGTGACACATCCCACTTTTTTGATATTGCAAATTATGCTTCAAATGCATGCATGCACATGTAAGAATAGAGTGGACAATATTTGCAAAAGTAAAATACCTAGGTCAAAAGATACATTTGTGTATTGCTTTGCTAGATATTATTGAATTGCCATTCATAGGCATTTTTCCAATGACTGCTCCCATACGCAATGTGTGAGAATACTTTTCTCCTCCAGCATCTTTTAAGAGGATGTGAATAAAACTTCCCCATATTCCTGACACTTTGGTAGGTAAAAATTAGATCTCAATGTGATTTTCATTTGTATCTTTTTATTAGGAGTGAGGAACAGAATTTTATTACATAAAGGCCTTTTGTATTTCCTTTTCTGTAAACCAAGTGTTCATATCCTGTGCTGTTTTTACAAGTTGTTGGGTCTTTCCCTAAGTTTTTAGGAGTGCTTCATACATCAACAGAATTAGCTCTCTGCAGTGTCCTGCAAGTTGCGCACAATTTGTCCAGTTTCTTTCTTCCCCCTCTCCTGTCTGCAGCCCAGCCTGTGTCTCTCCATTGCCCATATCGCTCCCTTAATTCTTTTCCTCCTTTTTTCCTTCCACCCTTCTTTTATTTCCTTATACTTTTTCTTTTTCTTTCTTTTTTGACACTTAATACAAATATAAATGTTTTTTGTCACCCGGATTTCTAGAAAGCTGTCCCCTCTCCAAGATAATGACAGATTTCCTATGAGTATTTTTTTCAGTTCTTTCAGACTTCTAATTTCACATTTAACTTTTTTATCCAGTTGGGATCTATACCACTGTATGATATAAACTATTTACTAATCTTATGTTTTTCCCCAACAGGCTCTCCTATTGTTTCCATAGCATTTGGTGAATAGTCCTTCTTTTCACCTACAATTTGAGAGGGCACCATTATCACACATGAATTCACTTATGGAGTTAGAGTCATATTTAGTCTTTCAATTCTTTCCAAATTATTCATGTGCCAAAATTATCCTGCTCATGTTATTGTTGTTTGATAATTTAACATAATGTATCATTGGGCTGGATTCCTAGCTGCCCTTCTTCGGCAGTTGTTCTGTTATTTATTTATTCATTTATTTGTACTGGGATGAAACCCAGGGGCATTTTACCTCTAAGCCACACCCTCAGCTATTTTTTATTTTACTCTGAAACAGGATCTTGCTCAGTTGGTGAGGCTGGCCTTGAATCTGTAATCCTCCTGTCTCAGCTTCCCAAATCCTGCGATTACAGGTGTGTGCCACCACACTAGGCTCCAGTATTAACTTTTTATGAACTGTATCATCAGATTTGTCTAATTTTTCCCCTCCCCCAGTCCCAAAGATGACGATGAAGACAACAACAATCACAAAGTAAATGCAATTTTACTGGGAGCTTGTTAATTGCGTAAGATGCTGCACCGTCCAGGTGAAGCTCCACAGATGCCCTGGTGGCAACGCTCAAGGCTAAGAGGATCCTGAAAGAAAATAGAGAGCCCCTCTAGGGCACAGTCTAAGAGCTAACTTCCCAACCATGGTGGGGCTTTCTCCCAAGCATCTGTGGAAATACAGGAGGCTACTCAGGGGCATGAGTGTGTGTGAATTAAGTCGAGCTTCAGGAAGAGATTGGAGGGAGCCTGGAAGAGGCGAGGACGACAGGAATTGTGAGCCACCTTAAGGAAACTGAGAGCGTCTCAGGAAGAAAGTCATTCCTTATTCTGTGTTAGTTGTGGATTTCTTAATACACTGGAAGTATAAATTCTTAGTCTTACACTTCCATCAACCACAGTCATAACGCCTGCAGCCAGGGTCTACATCCCATTCATTGCTCTGTCCCCTTTGTGCTTTGTGTCTGGTAGTCACCTTACTGTCTGGGTTCACAGCAAAACGTATAAAGCAGATAATACAAATCAAAAGATAATAAGATTAATGATTTTTTGCCTTTGATGTTTTTGCTTTTCTTTTTATATTTTTCCCAAAGTACTCTTCAAATAGGTTTCTATTCTTATAAAGGCAACTTGATTTAATCAAAAATTGACCTCATGTCCTGACTCCATCCTGTGTGAAAGCAACTTTGTGTATCTTCACACACTTCACCTTCAAAGAAGTCTTAACATTATGTATGAACCCCATTTTGTACATGAAGAAACTCGGCCTGAGGGAGGAAGAGTGAGTTGCCCAAGGATGCACAGTCAGCACGACGCAGAGACCAGAGTCACACTCAGTTGCCTGACTCCAAAGTTCTCCAAAGTAGTGTCCTTCCTGCTGTGGCACCTATGAATGCACAGGGGGACTCCAGTTTGCCATTTACCATGGGATATGTATGAAAGCCACTCTGCTTCTCTGCATCTGTTTTATCAGCTTAATTAGGATAATGATATCCTTGATTAATAATTAATATTAATTATTGGAGGTTTATAAACATTATCCATAATCCTCAATCTCTGTCAAATGAGGACTACCTTTGAGACATATTAGGCTGCTGGCCACAAGTCACATAGATCATAGCTAATGTCAGAGTTCAGATTCAAACCCAGGTATATCTGATTCACACTGTTCCACTACAATACGAGGCCAGATTGTAAATATTTTTTGACTTTGCAGCTATGAGTCTGTTTTGCAACTATTCAACTCTGTCTTTATAGCTTCAAAGCAGCCATTGACAAGTATGCAAAAAAAGAGCTTGGCTGTATTCCAACAAAATCTATTTATATGAATACTGAAATTTAAATTTCATATAATTGTCCCATATCATAAAATATTATTTCCCTTTCTATTTGTTCAACTTTTAATAATGTAAAAGCTATCTATCCACTCTGGCCAGGGGATCAAAGTTAATATCATCAGTGAAAAGTGAGGTTAATAGCATATCAGTACCCTTGACACAGTGGGATGAGAATGGGACTTTATATTCGTGGTCTTCCTCCCAAAACTGATAAACTTTATCTAACAAGGAGAAGAACATCATACTCAAGTTGAAGGACATTCTACAAAATACTTTATCAACTTCTCAGTATTATCAAGGTCATTACACACAGGAAAGTCTGTGAAAGTTTCACAGCCAAGAGGTGCCAAAGGACAGACGCATGGTGACTAAATGTAATGTGGTATCCTGGATGGAATCCTGGCTCGAACTGAGGACATTAAGTAAAAACTGGGGACACTGGAATAAAGGATAATCATGTGCCACATGATGACATTTCTGTCAGTGATGGACCATATACAGCAGTGGTCTTGTTAGAGCATAATGGGGGTGAAAGCCTTCCTTTTGCCTGGGAACCTCATAGCAGAATGCATTACTCACAAATTTATGGAGATACTGAAGTAAATAAACCTGTTTGGATATATTTAGATACACAAATACCATTGTGTTACAATAACCTACAGTATTCAGTATAGTTAACATGCTGCACAGGTATCTAGTCTAGGAGCAATAGGCTACACCACACATACCAAGTGTGGAGTGGGCTGTACCGTCTGGGTTTGTGTAAGTACACTCTATCATGTTCCCACACTGATGATCTTGCCTAAGGATGCACTTCTCACAATATGTCCCTATTGTTAAGCAACGCATGACTGTAGGCTTTGGTTAGTGATATACCCATTGTCACATTTGTACCACAGTAATGTAAGATGTTAACAATAAAGGAATCTAGGTATGGAGACAATGGAAACCTTGTAATATTCTTGCAACTTTTCTGAAAATCCAAAACTATTCTAAAATTTAAAAAGTCCAATCCATTTTAAAAATGTATAAGCAGCACCCCCCCACACACACATATGCAAAAACTGAAACCACTCAGATTTGTCCTGCAGGCTATAGTTAGCTGTCCCACTGCGCTACACTACTTCATCTCTCCTATTTTCTTTATTGAGTTGTTCAAAAAGATTATGCACGTGAAGGTACTTTATAATGAGCAAGCTGTTACAGACACCCTAGCTTTACTATTGTGCCTAATGTTAGCTCATCTAATACATATTTACTGAATGACTACTATGTACTAGGCACTCTCTACATTTTGTTTGGTAGGGGTAAAAAGGACAGAAGAAGTCCTGCCTTTGAGGACCTTGAATTTTAGAAGAGGATTTAGGGTTTTATATTGATGGTCACAATGTCACCTGATAAAATTAGTCAATATATATGCATACCAGCTACAAAAGGAGGGAGTGATGAACTGTTTCACAAGAGAAGCAGATAATACTTCAGAGGAGGAAGTAATGTTTGAATCATGTGTTAAGTGATAAATATGAGCTCAGTGGGTACTTGAAGTGTGAGTGAGAATGATGGGGATTAGGTGGAGGGAAAAACCTGAACAATGAGCTGAACATATGAAGGAAGATACATGAAATCTGAAATTTGCATCAGGTGTTTTGTTTTGTTATTTTTTTTCTGTAGTGGGAATTGAACCCAGCGCCTCATGTAAGCTGTGGAATGTTGAGGGCCCTCTTAGAACACACACTGAGATTATCATCTTGGACCAGCCCATTTTGAATACATGGTATTTGGCTGGGTGGGATTTGTCCACCAGCAAACCTTCCAAGGGACCTGGTGTTATCTTCAAGGTGCAGACTTTGCTAATCCCTCCTTCCTCCAAGCTTGTCACATGTCTGCCTCACTGACCTTCTTTATTATAACTCATGACAATTGTTGGTTTCTGTGTTTGATTAACTTTTATGATGCCTTATCTAAAGTTTCTATAAAAGCAAGGTGCTGGCTACAGATGGACAGGAGAATTTGTCATCTCTATCTCCTCCCTGACTTCCCCCAATTATTAAATTGTCTGCAAATTATTATATCAGACTTCGTGTTGTTTTCATGAGAGAAGACTATTGATCAGGAGCTGCCTGTTGCAGCGACCTTCCGTGGGAGTAACCATGGGACAATTTTCAGGAAGCTGTCTGGTGCAGTGACCTTTCATGGCAGGAACCACAGAATAGTTTTCAGGGAGCTGCCTTAAAGCAGCAACCTTCTGAGGCGGGACTACAGAGTAGCAGCATCCTCCAGAGCACCCAATAGGGGAAATGTTCTAACACTGAGCTATATCTCCAGCCCTGCCAAAGGCTTCTCATGGCCTGGGGAACTGGTATTATGGTATTCTGAGCACTCAGTCCATGTCAACCATGACACTAGTGCTTTACACACAACCCTTTGTACTTATTGTATGGTAGGTTTCTAAAATATATCTCTATTATGGGCTGAATTGTGTTGTCCCCAAATTCATATGCAGTCCTAACTTCTGGTACCTCAGAATGTGATTGTATTTGAAGAGAGTGTTTTTAAGGAGGTAATTAAATTAAAATTACATCATTAGAGTGAGCACTAATTCAATATGACTGTGGTCCTTTCAAGAAGAAAAATTAGGGACACAGACAGATACAGAAGAAACCACCACTGCTGATACCTTGATCTCAGACATCTACTCTCCAGAATAGAGATAAAATGAATTTCTGTTGTGTAATCATCCCAGTGTCTGGTAATTTGCTATAACAGGCTGAGCAGACCAATACGTTGCCTGATCCACAGTGAGAGAGTTTATAGGGAAGGTGATGAATTCAACTTTGAATGGATTTAGTCTTGCATTCTCTGGGACCCCAGAAATTTCAGAACTAAATTTGGAAGACAAAGTGAGCTGGATAAATGTATTAAATATATTCACAAGTCAACATTATCTAAGAGGGACTGAAGCTTTGAAAACTGATGAAATTACTCGGAAAGAACCATAGATTAAGAGCAAGAAGGCCAAGGATGGGTGCTGGGACATCCTGCAAGTCTGAGTAACTATGTGTGTTTACTTGCAGACATGCTTATATGCACCAAGTAGCATTATTCACTAGAAAGGTCATTTGGAGAGATACTACATTGTGGAGAAAAAAAATATACTGTAAGTGAAACATATCCTGTGATTATCCTCAAAATAATTTTCCCACTTGGGGAAATTTATTCCTGTGATCCTCCTGGACAATATTTGTTTAAAAAAACTGTATAGAAATAGTCTGAGCTGGATTTTTTTTCCCTGCAAAGGAAGCACAAATGGCAGAATAAAGCTTTCATCGAAGTAACTGAAATGAAACCTTAGGTTCCTGAGGTCTCAGGTTTTTATGTGATGGGAGTGCCATGCTTTGAATATCTTTAGATGCTGAGAAATAGGAATATCTATGAAAAGCTAATTTGAAAAAAAAGAATAGACAATTACAAGCTTTAATGAGAAATAATAAAATTATCAGTGACACTTAAAAAATTACCGGGCACTTCCAACTTTAAAGCTCTTTGTGTAGTGTATGCGTGTGCATGTGTGTGTACATGCGTGCGCATGCAGGCTTAATGCCAGATTTCATTACATTTTCCTATTTTAAAATGTGATTTTACTTAATAGGTAAAGGTTAATGCTTATCTTTTATATAATTTGTACTGGGCATACACACACACACACACACACACACACACACACACACACATGCGTATACATCCAGAGTAGTAATCTCTTAAAAACAATGATTTTTTTTAAATTAGGCAAAAGCAAGAATGTTGAAAAGTCCATGCCAACACTAGCCACATTCATGCTTTTTGAAAAGCCTCAAATGGCAGAAACAAACTCAGAAGCTCTCTTGAGCCATCTTTTATACCGGCTTCCTCTAGAGTAGCCTCCAATTTCTGGCAGGCTTTATTTCATGGAGGCAAGGTGACTGCAGGAGGCCGTCTTTCATTAAAGCTCAAGTGTTCAAATGAAATCCTCATTGGATATCAGTGTCTCTAATTGGATTATGTACCCACTAATGAACCCATCTCAGTGGCCAGAGGTCATAGGATGTACTGATGCTCCTAAGGATGGTTTATGTGCTCCACTTTGGTTTGGTTTAGGTTCCATATTTCCTATAAATTCAAAAAGGATATATTGATATTTCTGTAAATAGCTGATATCAGAGGAAGAGTACATGAATGCTAAGTGGTTTATAAATTATATGTACACACATATAAATATATATATACAAATAAAAATATATATACATATAAAATTATAAGAAAATATAATGAAAGCTAAAATAATAAAATGTCAAGCTATTTATTTGTGTAGATGAAAATGGAATATAGAAGGACAAAAAGTAGTTGAGGGTATTGTTGTTTTAGTATTATAACCAGACCGCTTCAGAAAGATAGTTTTTATGGATTTTTAAAAAAATTTTAATAGCATGCTATGGGAGAAAGAACTGTTCAGGGATATTTTGTGGAACAAGATTTTAAAACCTCTTTTAGTTTTTTAGAATCATTTAGTTGATAAATATTAAATCCTATTTCTACTTATATGTAAAATCGAAGTAATTAGAAATTGCAACAACTTCAAGGTAAATAATTAAATCTAACATTATTCAATGGGGATGGTTAATCAGAACAGTGATAGTGCGTTAGTTCTAGAAGCGCACATGTGTGTAGTGTGTGTATGTATCTATGGCTCAGCCTGAGACCACTGGGTGATACCATGTATAACACCAGCAGAACTATTTTATTAGGGTAATTGATAAGATTAGGCAGGCCTGTCATGCATTGTTAGGATTTTTAGGAAATACCCAGTGTCCTCTCATGTGGGAGAATTACTGGCATAATACAAAATAGGGACATTATGCTCAGTTTCTTCTCCCCTGGCTCCCACCTCCCTTCTTTCCTCCCATATTTCCCCATCCTCCACTGTATTTTCCTTCATCTCCCTTATGTCCCAGCTGCAAGAAGTCTTTTGTTTTCTGACTCTGGAGTTGCTATACTTTCACTAACTCTAACTCTCAACTGCACACCACAACACACTCTGAGAGATGGAAGGAACATTAGAGCTACATCCAGCCAATGCCTTAATTTTATATTTGATGAGTGAGAGAGAGCGTGAGACCTGGAACAAGAGTTCAGGGCTTTGTTCTGTAAGTCCCTCTCACACAAATGCACTCTTACTTGACCTGCACCATCTGACTTGTGGCCTACAACCATGTATACTCCCTGAGCTCCAATTTTTTCTGCTTTTTCCATAATTTCCTCTAGCTGGCCTCCCCGCAGTGGGTTTCCTGATATGGTCAATTCTACCTGACTTTATTCTCTTCTTACCTATCAGTTTGAACTTAGTGGAATAAGTAGTAGTAGTAGTAATGTAATTATAATACAATAACACATGTTGAGTGCTTACAATATGTCATCTGCTAAACATTTTGCATCCATACCCCCTTTCTTTTCTTTTTTTTTTTTGTGGTACCGGGGATTGAACCCAGGGGCGTTCTACCTCCGCGCTACACCCCCGGCCCTATTTTTTTATACTTTATTTTGAAATCGGGTCTCACAAAGTTGTGGAGGGCCTCACTAGGTAGAGAGAGAGAGAAAGAGAGAGAGAGAGAGAGAGCTGAGGCTGGCCGCGAACCCGGATCCTCAGGTCTCCGCCTCCCAAAGTACTGGGATTACAAACGTCCACCACGACGCCCAGCTCATACCATTGTTTTCCTCATTTTATCAATGAGGTTTAGAAAAGTTTGGTAATCTCTCTGAAGTCATACCATTAGTTAATGGATATTTGATTGAACATAGTCCATCTGTTTCCTAAGTTGGAGCTCTTATCCTCTTGTATCACTTGCCCATGTTGATGTTTCCATGTTCTTGAACTGCAGCATCATGTGGCTGACAGCCTCCCCAATGTTACAGCTACGAAAGTCATATGGCAAACGAACGTCTATCTTCAAACGGGGACTCAATGAGGTACTTTCTGCTTCCATCCCAATTTTGCAATTCAAAGTCCAATTTGAGAACTCAACTCTAAATGTTATCTTCAACGTTAGTGATAAAATTAACGGAAAGAGGAGGGAGAGAACACAGAGGACAGGGGTAAAGGCAAAAGGGGAACAGGGAACAAGAACCATCCAGGTGGTGGAAACAGGTGGGGAGTAGATGATTTTACCAAGACACAAAACCCCAAACTTGAATTCCCTAGCATTTCCAACCCAACTAATTCTATTTCTGACATGCCATTCTTTTCCTAGATTTTTTTTTAACCAATTCAAGATTTGTTTTTTTTTTTTTTTTGGTACTGGGATTGAACTCAGGGGCATTCAACCTCTGAGCTACACCCCCAGCCCTATTTATTTTATTTTGTTTTGAAACAGGGTCTCACAAGATTGCTGAGAGTCTTGATAAGTTGCTGAGGCTGGTAATTTAGAATTTTGATAATATCATAAAGTAAAATCCACTTGTCTGACATAAAAGTGACTTATGTGGAAAAAGATCTGAGTCATCATATAACCTCACCAAATCCTTGTAATAGATATTGCAGGTGTGTGGTTGGCAGGTAAGACAGAGAGACTCCAAAGTGCAACTAAGTTCAGGTCGATAGGAAGTATTTGCAGCTTGAACTTAGACTTTACAATAAAGAGGAAATATGGTGGCTGTAGGCAGAAGCAGCATGTAATAAACCAGTCCCAATACATTTCAAAGTTGTTTTTATTGAACTCCAGCCATCTATCTAATTTGCTCTCCAGAGCATTCTCAGAGAGTAATTTTATGGTATATATTTTTTAAAAGATGACTCTTTCCAATAGCTTAGATTTAATTTTTTCTCAGTCTATTAGGTGTTATTAAGTCATGGCATTTTTAAGTCATAATATACAAATGCCTTCAGTAGGTAAATTAAAAATAGAACATTGAGGAAGTGAAAACAGTGCGACTAAAAGTAGGGATGGAGAGTTTTGTGTGATAGTGGAGGATTTAATAGACAAAAGGCATTGGGATACTCAATAGAGTTGAAAATAATGAAGACTGAACCAAAGAATAAAGAAAGGCGATAAGAGTTTCGGCAAAGCTTTCTAAATAAAATTATAGTTACCCCACACAAGTCAGTTCTTCCTGGAGATGCTTGAAAAAGACAGCTCTGGAAGAGGAGCATTTGAAAATGAAATGTCTGGGACTTACATCTCTTCACCCATTTTTCTCTTGAGTGGAGATCATTCTCTCAGGATGCAACAGTCTTGTGTATTTGTATACAGCAGGGTGCTCAGCCTTCAAAGTCACAGACTTGACCCTCCCAAGTTCCCACGGGCTGCACAATCCAGTGTCCCATTACACTGTAGTGGTGAGAGTCTGGGTAAGCTCTCCTACTTATGGGCTGTGTGACCTTGATCACAAGTGATCAACCACTTGGTCCCTTAGGACATCCTTTATGAAACAAGGGTGATACCAACACTTCTTTCCTACCTAGAAGTTAGTCCAAGACTTACCCTAGGACACAAAAATGTAAATAACGATATAAGATTATACCATTTTTTCCACTTGATAGTCTTCCCTTTTCATGTGGAGGTTTTAATTGAATACAACCTATTGAACTTACAATTTTAATTCATATGATGTGATGTACCTGAGTGGCTTTTAGAACTTATTTATTTATTTTTATTATTTTATTGGTGAATTCACATCATAATGTAGTTCATAGTGATAATGGCATATGTCCTCACAGCACTTGGTGAACTTTCACCTGGTTCCCTCTCTACCCTCCCTTCCCTAAGGTTACTAATTAGATTCACATAGTTTTTATTATCAATTTGAAATTACATTTGCATATTTATATAGAAATTAGGTTTACATTTGAGATTAGATTTACATATCACAGCACATTCACTCCTTCAACAGCATAGCAGGACAACTGAGTCTACCACTCAATCAGCAAGAGTAATTTCTAAGAACCAGGAATGGCGGCACATGCCTGTAATCCCAATATGTGGGAGGCTGTGACAGGAGGATGCAGTCTTGTGACCAGCCTCAGCAACTCAGCGAGGCTCAGTTTCAAAATAAAAGATAAAAAGGGCTGGGGGTGTATATCAGAGGGAGAATGTCCCTGGATTCAATCCCAGTGCCACATACACACACAAAAAAAGAATAACTTCTAAGAGTAAGGAGCCCCTGGCAGGCACACAGTATTATTGGCACGTGTGAGACACATAGCTTCATTATGAAATTGACTCTATGGTACATTTTCCCCGTGCTGTTTTTTCAGAACACCTAGATAACTGTTTTCAGCTTTGCCTACTTTGTGAAGGTTAAAGGAAACAGGGATTCTTTCTTCTGTGTAATAAAATCTAATTCTAAAAATTTAAGTAACATTTTTAAAAATGCTAGCTTCAATCCACTAAATTGATGGTTAAGTGTCACTAATGGGCTGTGGCCCACTGTTGAAAAGTCCTGATACTGATAATAATATCCAATTACTCAAGGAAACCCCAGCCTCTGTGCAAACAGCAGGTGTTGTACTTACTTTTCTGGCAGCACAAAGATTTGATGGTTTCTGGGTAGAATACAGTGATCCAAAAGCATGGGAAGTATCCATATGACTGTTCTGAGGATGCTGTCTGCTCACTAAGGGCTCTGGCCTTGTAAGTTCTCTGGCTTCAGTGACTTCTTGTGGGCCTGACTTTGCAGGAAGGGGAATGGTTACTTACATTATAAAGCGATGAGCAGAATAATGGAAGCTCTTTGAGCCACTACTTGTTTCCTTTTTTTTGTCTGGAATTCTGGCCAGGAAGAATGGACTAGGTAAGGGAATGGGGTATGTACGGAGACAAATTGGGGAGAATGGATGGAGTGATTTGAAGATAAATTAAGAGAGCTCCAAGGTTTAGTTACTTCAATTATTTGTAGTTAAAACATCATTATAAAAATTAATGAGCAGCCATATGGCACATTTCTGAAAGTCTGTCCAATAACTAGATATTATTCAGTAAAGCTGCTCACTTTATATGCACGTGGTTGTAAGCAATATAATCCCATTTGCATAGAATTAAAAAGTGAAACGACAAAACACAAAGCACTACTTCCCCCATTCCTACACACACACACACACACACACACACACACACACACCTCCCTTTGACAATGTCCTATATTCCTTAACTTATCAGATAGATTTACGAGATTGATCATTTGAAATGAAACCAATATTTCCATTAGGATTCTCTGATGTAAGCTACAGACAACAATTTGGGCTAATTTGGGCCAGCAAAAATGTCATAAAAAGCATATAAAGGTACTTGACAACTGAAAAAAGAGGCTAAAAACAATAGTTGTCAGAAAGAGCAGGATCTAGAGCAGCTGTACGGGCTTCCCCTGGATGAAAAACTTAAACTCTTTGTGTGTGTATTTATTATCTAGAGTGAGTAACAGCAGTAAAAAGACTTCAGTTCATAATTTGAAGCTGACTTTTAGCCAGGGATTGCATTAGGGTCTTGTGAGAGTAAATAAAATAGACCCAATTCTTTTATAAGGTTTATATTTAGTGTTTTCATAATTTATCCTGAAGTGGGATCTTAAGCAATGTCTATCATAGGGTGTTAAATATTTTTATAACATTCTTTGTTCATAATTTAAGATTACATATCTTTTGAGTAATAAAGCAAATTTTGATAAAGGCCTTCTTTTTTACTTTTCGGAGGAGGAACAGGCTACTAATCCATTCTAATTATTGAAAAATACACAAGAAACATAACTGTACTAATGAACACAAAATAACTAAATAAACTGTTGCCCTTATCATAATTGACTTTGTAAATTAAGGTTGAGATATTGTGTAATGATTTCAGCTTGCTAAAAACTGTTTTTGTAACTAATATAAAACTTTTTTATAATTATTAAATGAATAAAGGAAGTCTCTAGAGTATACATTCAATGTAAAAATGATTAAGTTATAATTCAGTTGAAAATACTAGTAACCTAAACACAAGATCTTTTATAAGTGCTTTGGGAAACTGAAAAAAAATGGAGTAGGACTAGCTTCAAAATTTATCTTAAGTCAGGGTGTGTTGGTGCATCCCTGTAATCCCAGTGCTTGGGAGGCTGAGACAGGAGGATTGCAAGTTCCAGGCCAGCCTCAGCAATTTAGCCGGGTCCTCAGTAATTTATAAAATCCGGTTTCAAAAAAAAAAAAATGCAATAAGGCTGAGAGTGAGCTGGATGTGGTGCATGTAATTCCAGTACTTGGGAACCTGAGAAAGGAGGATCACAGGTTCAAGGACAGTCTCAGCATAGTGAGACAGTAAGCAACCTAGCAAGACCCTGTTTCAAAACAAAAAATAAAATAGGGCTGGGGATTCAGTTCAGAGGTAGACCAACCCTAGTTCAATCACTAGTAATACACACACACACACACACACACACACACAACCTTATTTTAAAAGGAAAATTGCAATTTAAAAGTTAACTTTCAGCCGGGCGTGGTGGCGCACGCTTGTAATCCCAGTACTTTGGGAGGCGGAGACCGGAGGATCCGGGTTCGTGGCCAGCCTCAGCTCTCTCTCTCTCTCTTTCTCTCTCTCTCTCTCCTTAGTGAGGCCCTCCACAACTTTGTGAGACCCGGTTTCAAAATAAAGTATAAAAAATAGGGGCCGGGGGCATAGCGCGGAGGTAGAACGCCCCTGCGTTCAATCCCTGGTACCGCAA
>PVJS01050734.1:0-14216 GCA_004027185.1 Glis glis | reverse complement strand
CACACATACACACACACACACACACACACAAAATAAATAAATAAAAGTACAGAAGAGAGAGTAAGTGAAATAAAGGGGTATCAGATTATGATAGGCACTTATTTCTGTTTGATATTTGATTGTATTAACCAAAAGCTCAAGAACAATATTCTTTAAAGATAAAAACAGGTCTTACTACATTGGGATCATTTTATTTTATTTTATTTATTTATTTTTTTTTTTGCGGTACTGGGGATTGAATCCAGGGGCGTTCTACCTCTGCACTACACCCCTGGCCCTATTTTTTATACTTTATTTTGAAACCGGGTCTCACGAAGTTGTGGAGGGCCTCACTAAGGAGAGAGTGAGAGAGCTGAGGTTGGCCGCGAACCCGGATCCTCCGGTCTCCGCCTCCCAAAGTACTGGGATTACAAGCGTGCGCCACCACGCCTGGCCTTATTGGGATCATTTTAATGAGAAGACTTTTATGATTTTGTATTGATCATTGATTCAACAGTTATACTTAAAAAGCTATATGTAAATTTATCACATTAACAGAACAAAGAAAACCATATGACCATTTCAGTGGCTGCAGAAAAGCCAAGTGGAAAACATTTAATACCTATTCATAAAATTCATGAAAATACTTAGCAAACTAGAAATAGAAACTTTCTCAGTCTGATAAAGGGCATCTATGAAACACATACAGTTCACATCATATTTTATGGTGAAAAACTGAATGCTTTTCCCCTAAGATTGGAAGCAAGCCAGGATGTTAACTCTCACAACCACAACTTCTTTCCACATTATATTGAAAGTTAGAGCAGTAAGTTAAAAAGGGAAGGAAGGAAGGAAGGAAGGAAGGGAGGGAAATAAAAGACATATCATTACACCATTTAGAGGATGAAGTAAAATATCTGTTTCCCCCTCAGATGACATGATCATATACATAGAAAATACTACAAAGTTTATGAAAAGTAATAAGTGAATCTAGCAAGTTTTCAGATACAATGTCACTAAACAAAATTTAGTCAGCTGTATTTCCCCATATAGCAATAAACAACTAGAAAGTAAATTTCTAAAAAATATCATAGATAAGTCAGGCATAGTGGTACATGCCTGTAATCCCCATACTTGGAATTGCAGGTTCAAAACCAGCCTCAACAACTTAACAGGAATCTCATCAACCTAGCAAGACACTGTTTGAAAACAAAAAATAAAAAGGGCTGGGGGGGGTAGCTCAGAGATAGAATGCTCCTGGGTTCAATCCCTAGTACCCCCACACAAGCATATACCATTTACAATAGCACTAAAAACCATTAACTACTTAAGAAAACTACAAAACATTGCAGAGTGGCATTAAGACCTAAATAAAAACTGGGTCTTCTTTGTATGACTCAAATTTTTTTTTTTTTTTTGCGGTATCAGGGATTGAACCCAGGGGCGTTCTACCTCCGTGCTACACCCCTGGCCCTATTTTTTTTTTACTTTATTTTGAAACTGGGTCTCACGAGGTTGCGGAGGGCCTCACTAAGTAGAGAGAGAGAGAGAAAGAGAGAGAGAGAGAGAGAGAGATGGGGAGAGAGAGAGAGAGAGAGAGAGAAGGAGAGAAAGAGAGAGAGAGAGAGAGCTGAGGCTGGCCGCGAACCAGGATCCTCTGGTCTCTGCCTCCCAAAGTACTGGGATTACAAGCGTGTGCCACCACGCCCGGCCTAGTATGACTCAAATATTAAGATGTCATTTCTTCTCAAATTGATTTACAGATGCAATATAGCAGATAAACCCAAAGGGGTAAAGGTGAATAAGAAAAAATTGTGAAATTTTTCATATGTACTTCAAAATATCAACATGAAGGAATTTCAAAACATTAGGCTGAATGAAAGCCAGATACAAAATCCTTTACCTGTCAATAATGAGGTAGTATCCCACCTTTTCCCTATCAAAACAGTGTCAGAAAAAGTCAGCCAAAATAGAAGGTTTAAATAAGATCCAGAAGCTGGGTGTGGTGGCACATGCCTGTAATCCCCGTACTTGGGAGGCTGAGACAAGAGGATCACAAGTTTGCAGTCAGCCTCAGCAACTTAGCAAGACCCTGTTTCAAAATAAAAAGTAAAAAGAGCTAGGGGTGTAGCTCAGAGATAGAATGCCCATGGGTTCAATTCTCAATACCAAAGGGGGGAGGGATCCAGAGTAATATGGTATCTAAAATGTTTATGTTTCAACTAAAAATCAACCATCATCCCAAGAATGAGGAAAACCACAATTCGAATTTTAAAAAGACAATCAACAGATGCCAATACTGAGATGACAGGAGTGTTAGAATCATATGACAAAGGTTTTAAAGCAGCCATCATTAAAATGCTTCAATGAGTGATTACAAGCATGCTTGAAACAAAAAAAAAATAGAAAGTTGCAGCAAAGAAATAGAGTTCATAAAGAAGAACCAATGAGCCTATGGAATTATAAGAAAAGAGCTAATATTTGTAGTATCAGATGGAGAGAGAAAAGAGGGCAAGACTGAAAAAGCACACAAGAAACAGTGGCTGATAACTTTTTAAATTTGTCAAAAGACATAAACCTATGGATCTATAAAGCTGAGTGAACTCCAAAGAAGCCAGATTCAAAGAAATCCATACCAAAACACATCAGTTAACTTCTGAAAACCAAAGACAAAGACAGGAAGGACCTGGAAGCAGCAAGAGAAAAATGACAACTTATCTACAGAGTAAAAGCAATTTTTTTTGCTTTTCTTTGGCACTGGGGATTGAACCCAGGGGCATTCTAACTCCGAGCTACACCCCCAGTCCTAATTTTTATTCTTTATTTTGAAACAGGGTCTCACTAAGATGCGGAGGGCCTAAGTAGCTGAGCCTGGCTGCGAACCCGGATCCTCCAGTCTCAGCCTCCCAAGTACTGGGATTACAAGCGTGTGCCACCATGCCTGGCTGAAAAAAATTTGAATAATGGTGGATTTCTCATCCAAAACTATGGAGGTCAGAAGGAAATGATACACATTCCAAGTGCTTCTAATAAACAAACAAAAAAAAAATCCAAATCCTATCAACCCAGAATCCTATATTCATGAAAATATCTTTCAGGAATGGAGGGAAAATTGACATTCTCAGATGAAGGAAAACTATGAGAATTTCTTGCCAGCAGGCCTACCCTAAAAAGTAAAGGCTGATGGAGCCATGCATGGTGGTTCACGCCCATAATCCCAGTACTTGGGAGGTTGAGACAACAGGATCATAGATTCGTGGCTGCCCTCTACAACTTAGTGACACCCTGTTTCAAAAATAAAAAATAAAAAGGGCTGGGGTATAGCTAAGAGGTAGAATGCCCCTGGGTTCAATCCCCTGTACCAAAAAAAAAAAAAAAGAAAGAAAGAAAGAAAAAGAAAACTCTAGAATCAATAAGCTGTTGTCCCAAGAACATAGAATCAGGGAAGCAAAAGCCCCCAAAGATCAAAGCAAGCAGAAGGGGAGAAAACCATAATTATAAAAACAAAAAACAATGAAATTAAAAACAGAAAATAATGGAGAAAATAAATGCAACAAAAGACTGGTTATTTAAAAAGATCAGTAAATTTGACAAAACCCTAGCCAGACTGACAATGAGAAAAAGATAAAAGAAATGAATTATCAATATCAAGAATGAAACAAAGATATTACTAATGGATATTACTATAGTTTCTAAAGACAGGAATAAAGAAGAAAATACTACAATCAACTCTACCCATATAACGCTGACAACTTAGATGAAATGGACTGATTCCTTAGAAAACACAAACTACCACAACTCACTCAAAATGAAATTGATACTTTGAATAGACCTATAACTACTAAATAAATTTAATTGATAATTTTAAAACCTAGAAAAAATAATCTCCCATCCCAAATGGTTTCACTGTAGAATTCTACTAAATGTTTAAACAAGATTTAACTCCAATTTTATGCAATTTCTTCCAGAAAACAGAGCAGATCCCAATTCATTTTATTAAGCTAGTATTAACCATAATATAAAACCTAAGACAGTACGCATACACAGACACACACACACACAACCTACAGACCAATATCCCTCATAAACACACACATGGAAATTTGTAACAAAATATTAGCAAACAGAATCCAGAACTATATAAAAAGAATTATCTACTATAGCCAAGTTGGCTGGTTCAATATTTAACAGTGAATCAATATAATACACCATATTAACAGGTTAAAGAAGAAAAATCACACAACCATATCAACTGATATTGAAAACATCTTGCAAAATTCAACACTCACTCATGATAAAAAAAAAGCCTTAAAATATAAGAATGAATGAGAACTTCCTTAACTTCATAAAGATGATCTATTAAAAACCCTATAGATAGCCGGGCATGGTGGCAAACACTCGTAATCCCAGTACTTGGGAGGCTGAGACCAGAGGATCTGGGTTCGCGGCCAGCCTCAGCTACTTAGTGAGGCCCTCCGCAACTTAGTGAGACCCTGTTTAAAAATAAAGAATACAAAATAGGGCTGGGGGTGTAGCTTGGAGGTAGAATGCCCCTGGATTCAATCCCCAGTACCACAAAACAAAACAAAACCCATAGATGATATTATACTTGAGAGTGAATGACTGAATGCTTTCTTCCTAAGACCAGGAAGTTCTAGCCACTGCAACAAGACAATAAAAGGAAATGAAAGGCATATATTGGAAAGGAAGAAATAAAATTGCCCCTATTTGCAAATGACATGATAGTCTAAATATAAAATCCAAAGATTTTCAAGAAAAAAAACATTCCTAGAACTAGTGAGTTCAATAAAATCAGAGTACAAGATAAACATACAATTGTGTTTCTATATACTAACAACCAAGTCAGAGGGTACAAGATAAATTAACAACTGTGTTTCAATATTCTAACAATGAACACTAAAAATAAAAATATAGTATTATTTACAATTACTGAAAAAATGAAATACTTAGGTGAAAATCTGCAAAACATATGGGACATGTATGCTGAAAACTACAAAATGCTTATGAAACCAAAAAAGTTCTAAATAAATAGAGACATACCATGTCCATAGTACTGACTCAACACAGTAAAGATGTTAATGCTCCCCAAAAGTGATACACAGATTTAATGTAATTCCTATTAAAATCTCCAAAGATTTTTGTAACTATAGACAAGATTGTTCTGAAATTGATATGGCAAAGCAAAGGAATAGCTAAAATAATCTTGAAAAATAAAGTGGGGGGAATCAGTGTGCTTGATTTCAAAACTTATTAAATATCTCTATGATCAAGACTATGGAATTGGTGGAGGGATATATACAGATCAGTGGAACAGAATTGACAACCCAAACCTATACAAATGTGCCTAACTTAATTTTGGAAAAGGTGCAAAAGCCTTTACAAAAAATAGTGCAGAGCAACTGGATATCCATAGGGCGGAAAAAAACCAAAACAAAACAAAAAACCAATGACAAAACCCTTGTCATAAATCACATACTTTACACAAAATGAACTCAAAAGACTTCAACGTAAAACTATAAAACTTCGAAAAAATATTGAAGAAAATATTTAGGATCTAGGGACTAGGCAAAGAATTTTAAACTTGACACCAAAATCATAATCAATAAGAGGAAGAATTAATAAATTGGACTTTAAAATTAAGATGTTTGCTCTATAAATGACCCTCTTTTAAAAAGGATGAAAAAAGAAGCCACAGAATGGAAAAATATTTGTAATCTACATATCCAAGTAATATCTATAATCTAGAATACATAAAGAATTCTTGGCCGGGCATGGTGGTGCATGCTTATAATCCCAGTGCTTTGGGAAGATCCGGGTTCGCAGCCAGCCTCAGCTCTCTCTCTCTCTCTCTCTCTCTCTCTCTCTCTCTCTACTTAGTGAAGGCCCTCTACAACTTCGTGAGACCTGGTTTTAAAGTATAAAAAATAGGGCCAGGGGTGTAGCGCGGAGGTAGAACGCCGCTGGGTTCAATCCCCGGTACCGCAAAAAAAAAGAATTCTTGAAGCTCAAAAGTAACAACAACAACAAAAAAGATACCCTAGACCATCCAATAGAAAATGGGCAGAAGACATAAACAGACATTTTACCCAAGAAATAATACACATGGTAAATACCCACATGTAAAGATGCTGAACATTATTATCCATTGGGTATATGCAAGTTAAAACCACAATAACGTACCATTATGCATCTACTAAGAATGCCTTAAATTTTAAAAGGGGGGAGGGGTAACAATACAAAATACTGACAAGGATGTGAGAAACTGGATGACTCATAGGTGGTGGTGGGACTATAAAATGGTAAAGCTGATCTGGAAAAGTCTGGCAGTTTCTTTGATGAAATGCACACACACACACACACACACACACACGCACGCACACACACACACTTGGAACTAACACAACTATCTTAAAACTATCCAGTACTTGGGAGGCAGAGACTGGAGGATCCGGGTTCGCGGCCAGCCTCAGTACTTAGTGAGGCCCTCCGCAACTTCGTGAGACCCGGTTTCAAAATAAAGGATAAAAAATAGGGCCGGGGGTCTAGCTCCGAGGTAGAACGCCCCTGGGTTCAATCCCCGGTACCGCGCAAAATAAATAAATAAATAAATACATACATACATACATACATAAATAAATGCTCATCTCATCTCAGATGTCACCACCTCTGCTAAGGCTTCCTTGACCTCCCTTGTTTTAGAAGGGGGCCCCCAGATACCACCATACTCTCAATGATAGTTATCACTATTACAGTTGTCTATTTATTCTTCTTCCTATCCACAATCCCAATGGATTACCGTGCAGTGCCTAGTCCACTGACCCCATGTAGGACCTTTACCACAGCTGGAGGACAACACAAGACCCTCCACTCTCATGAACTTTTGTGAGGCAAACTCATCTCACTGGCACCAACTTCAGAGCAGCTAACCACACTTCCAATCCAGATTTTCACTGCTTCTGTATGGGTACCAACCTGTGAGTCTCTGTTCCCTCCTTCCTCTCTTCAGCAAATGTTATGCCTGGTGAGAGAGGGGACTTCACTCTCCAGATTTCTAATTTTTAAAGGCATTTCTGCTTAGTGTTGTTGTTCTTCTTAGAGTTACTCTTTCAGTTTCTCATAGTTTATCATCTCACTGAACTCTGCACAAGTCTGCACTGGCATACTCACAAAATAGTTCAAATTAATCCAGGGCAGTGTGAGGCAGCCTGAGTCCTTCCACCTTGTTCTACAGTCTCTATCTAGGTCTGATCATCAATTCCAATGCTTCCCATAAGTTTAATTCAATTATAAAAAGATATCCATTATGTGTCAATGCAATGTCATGATCCCTAAGAGATTTATTTGAGCCAAATGCAAATAGAAAATTTTCAACTTCTCAGACTTCTGTTTGGATTCTTTTATTATTATACATGTTATAGTTTGTGAGAAAATGATTTATCTCATAGCAATACCACTTGAAAGACCATTCTCTAGCAACTGAGAGCTTTCTATATTATGGTAAAATAGTGGGAGGGAGTAAGAGGATGGAGAAGAGTGGTTACAGTAGAGTTTTGTCTAAAAACAAAGGGTGGGGAATAGGAAGATAGATTAGAACAGAATTTTCCCATGTGTGAGTGTGTAATCATGGACAAATTAATCTCTTGATGCCTCGGTTTTGCTCCTTGTAAATGTAGATCTTAACATATATTTCAGGTGAGATAAAACACCTCAACTCCTGACACACTGTTTTGGTTTGGCCTGGTTCCCCAGTGTAGCAAGGTGTAGAGGTGGGGCACGGCTGGAGGAGGTGGGTCAGTGGGCGCATGGCCTTGAGGACTGTATCTGTCCCTGGCCCATTCTTCTTGCTCTGCCTCTGCCGGTCATGAGTTGAGCAGCTGAACCTCTGAAACCAGGAGCTGAAATAAACTTTTCCTCATCTAAGTTGTTCTTGTCAGGTATTTTGGTCACAGCAATGAAAAAGCTTACTAATATACACACTAAACCCTCCCTAAATGGCCACTAGTGATGGTCATAGTCAACTATGTCTGAATTCAGCCTTACTACCTGGGAATGTGGTAATTCACCAGAATCCCTGATGCAGGTTATCGCAGCCTCCTGGATGGTAAACATTGGAGATAGCTGCTTATGAAAGTTAAGGTTAGGTAGCATAAAATCCCTGGTCACGTTTGAAGTGATTGAGAATTAGGAGTTAAAGGTCATGTCTCTACTCTCCAAATCAAGTACCATATTTTAAAATTAGAAGATGCACTTGGCTGGTTCCTTCATAGATCACTATGCAATTTATAACATGATTAAAAACAAGGTGTAGGGTCACTGGCCTTCACACTGTAAATCCTACAGATTATTTCAGCTTTAAGAACACAATTAATATATGATATTTGGGTAATAAGAAAGAGGACATTCCAAACAAAACTACAATAATTTACTGTCATATAAAACAGTATTCTCTATTATTTTTCAAAGCTCTAAGAAGCTTTCAGTGTTTAAATTTTGTTTTCTGATGGGTGCAGTGGTGTACGCCTGTAATCCTAGTACTTGGGAGGCTGAGACAGGAGGATCACAGGTTCACAGCCAGCCTCAGCAACTTAGCGAGGCCCTCTCCAACTGAGACCCTGTGTCAAAAACAAAATAGGGCTGAGGAAGTAGCTCAGAGGCAGAATGCCCCTGAGTTCAATCCCCAGTACCACAAAATAATAATAATAATAATAATAATAATAATAATTTATTTTCTCAAAATGTATTTTCACAAAGAAAAATATGCAGCAAAACTATTTATGAAAATACCAAGATGCTGTATTTTGTTTTCCACTACATCCAAGTCATCAGAGGAGTTAAAGAAAAACCCTGCTTTGTCCTGGCAAACACTGAATTACTCCTAGGAAGGTATCTACTTGTTTTCTATGCCCTTGAATAGGTATTTTCCATACCAGAACTAATATCTTTTATTAATGACACTCAATGTTGGTTTAGCATTTCAGAAAACTCGAGTGTGAAGTTTGGATCTGGACCCCCCCACCCCGCCGAGTCTCAAGTGTCCATGGCTGGGGCTTTGGGGAAGTGACTGGATCACAGGGTTCTGACTTCATCAGTGGCACCTCAAGAGAGACCACGCAGTGAGTCCAGAGAGATGGAGAGGGAGGCCTGGGAGACTCTACTGAGCCAGCCTACAGCTACTTGAGCCTTCACAGGATCAACTGCTGCTTTAAGCCACTAAATTTTGGATAATCTGTTGTGCAGCATAAAGTAACCAGAACAGGGATCAAGATAATGATGAGGGGAAAACTATTTTCAAAGGGCTCATAGATTTTCTTTGTTTATTTTCACTTTCTAAGTCATATGTCTATAAATTTTTTAAAATACGCATGTATGACTTTGTAAATCACACACAAAAATGAGTAAGAGTTTCTGTAAGGAATAACTCCAATGGAGAACTCTTTACTACCCATTCTGAACTTTAATAGACTAAAGAAATAATGAAAAGCAATTTCATCCTTTCTTTGAATACCTTTAAAGCCACTGATATTGATGGTCAAATGGACAGACATCTAGGGTGGATGGTACTGCTTTAGGCTGAGGACTTTTAGATTTTGAGGTATAGTGTGGGGATATGTGATCAGGGTAGGGTAGGCCAAAATATAACTTATAAGAAACCAGCAGTGAAGGTCAATAACAAGTTTTATAACAGTATGGTAATTAGGAGAATAATTTTGAACTCAAGAGAGACCAAATTTGAATCTAAAGTGTACTCTAGTCTTTACTAAGTTTGTGATCTGGGACAAGTTACTCAACTTCTCTGTATTCCAATACACTCCTCTGAAAAACTGATAGTAATATCAAATTCATATAACTGTGAGCTATAAGTGAGCTGATAGTAAGCACATAATTAGTGGTGACTATTTTTATCATCATTTTTTTTATTTCTGCAGTTTTCCCAACTTTGCATTATAACATAATTAGCAGTGGTAAAATACTAATGTTCTAGCTCGTTCTGGTTACAAAAACATCCTTCTCTGCAGATAATCCACCAATTAATTGAGAATTTTCCAGTGTACCTCTCCATGTTTGCACTGTGCTAAAACTGTGAAACTATGGAAAGACACAGACCATCACCCTGGGAAGCCAACAATCTTAACATCCCAAACCGGAGTGTGACACATGAGCAAATGACTTCAGCTTCCCAAGTTCTGAGGCAGTTCTGATCTTCATGTCCTGCTGCCAAAGGGCTACAAAGCTGTGGGAACGGCTTTCATTACAATCACTGGCTGCAACAGAGATCTCTCCCTGTTATGCATATCATGAGGAGTTAGCAATCAATATGCCATATACTGTCCTCTTCTTTCATTTCTAATATTGGGACCTATCTGCTTTTTAAACAAGATTTAACTGTGTAGATACTACACATTAAAAAGGTGTTTTCCATATAAGATGTAGAAGCAACTCAGTATACAGTTCAACTAACATTCACTGAATGCCTATTGGGACTCAGGAAAAATCTGCTGAAAACTAATTAACTGGGGTTTAAATCTAGCAGAGTAATCCAGTATCTGGTAAGAAAAACAAGACTATTCCTCAGTAATGAATTAAATTGGATGGTTAATTTTCTTTCTTTTTTTTTTTTCAGTACTGGGGATTGAACCCAAGGGCATTCTACCTCTGAACTATACCCCCAGGCCTAGTTTTTATTCTTTATTTTTAATCAGTGTCTCACTAAGTTGCAGAGGACCTCACTAAGTAGCTGAGGCTGGCCACGAACCCGGATCCTCCGGTCTTAGCCTCCCAAGTACTGGGATTACAAGTGTGTGACACAATGCCCAGCTAATTTTCTTATTTTAAGAGATGTTGATAATTTTAGATAGAAAAGCACAAATTTAACTTACACTGCTAACAAGACGCCAGCATTTTAAATACATGTGTTCTAACACAGTTCACATGGCAGCCTTTGATGTGATGTCTGATAGTTCTACACAGAGGAGTTTATACTTTCCTGAAAGAAACTCAGGAGTTCTAATTGAAGACCTGGATGATTACCCAGCTCAAAACAAACCAAAAGCTGTCATGGGCTTTAGAAACATTGTTCCACATAAATTTTACGTAGCTTTCTAAGATTTTATCTTTTCACTGTTTTCCATAGTAATGAATATTAAGAATCTGATGTTTATGAGCATTAAATAACCTAAAAAGAAATACAAAATATTGTTGTGTAATTGAAGTCTTTAAATATTTATTATGCTTGTTCCTAATCAAAAGCATGCTTTTCCTTTAAGGCAAAATCTGATATTTTTTCATCCCTAAGTTAGATCTTCAATATTCTTTCAAGTTCTAAATAACTCCATCCTCTTTTGCTCTTATTCTCTCTCCTCTCCAGCTTTCCAATATCCCTCTGAACCTAATGCGCAATACCCAAATTGGCTTGGGAACTTGTAAGGGTCTAACCAGAGGTGAAGAGCAGGGAAGGCTTACTATATGGTTTTATGAATTGTCTTCTGAAACTTGGAAGTGTATTTCTTGTCTCTGGTCCTATTTTCAATAATTCCCTTCTCTGAAGGGATGGAGAATGTTACGTAAAACTATTCAAGCTTCAACTTTTCATAGGTCAGAAATACCCCGGGGTTTTGGTTTTTAATGTAACTTCCTTAGATAAAAGCCAGTTTCCTTTTCCAATCCGGGAAGTGGATGTCTGTAATACAACATAAATTACACAGTTTCTGATTTTACTGTCTAGACACCATCAACCCCCTTAACACTACCTTCTCTGTCAAAAGTCTGGGCAGGGCCCCAAAAAAACTGATGTCCAACTAAGCTCGGAAATATATTCCTTCCAACCAAAGCTGGCAGGACTCTGGTGAGCACATTTGAAGCCAACAAAAAGCAGGATTGGAAAATTAAGAATGGTTAAAAAAAAAGGAGGGGGGAGAAACAGGGCAAGTACAAAACCCTTTCACAAATTAACAAGGCTCAGTGGCAGCAAGCACTTGAAAGGTTTCCATCTCTACCCCAACTTCTAAAAACAGGAGCGTTATCAGTCCTGAAGATAAATGCAGTTTTAGGGCCTCATCATCCTCAGTAGAGGCTCCACTGTCTGACAGACACAGATAATACAAGAATTACAGCATGTGCTCAAGAGGAGAGCAACCCTCACCTGGTTTTTTTCAGCACTTCTCTAAGCTCAGTCATCCTCACAGCACACAAGCAATGATGATTGAGAGAGGAGACAGGAAACCAGTTGCTTTTCAGGGCACAAGGTTATGGAACTGACATGAAGTTGAAGATTCACTCCCCTTCTCAGACTACCCAACTGCTTTCCTCAGTCACCTAAGGAAATGTTGCATTAGCCTAAGAATAATAGCAGTAGTAATAACAGTAATGGCAGCTGTCATGAAATGAGTGACTATGCTTGGCACAACACCAGATGTTTTATATGCATTATTCTCCCAAGGCATAGTTTTCAGCTCCATGACATGTTTGCTATAGAGCAGGAGTCAGTAGAAGAAAGATCTGTCTTGGATCATATCTAAGAAGGATTACTTTCTGAAGTTCCAAAAGGATGGTTTTGACAATAGTCTATGTATACACTGCACTCTAACATTATAAAGAATTTTCACATTTTCCTCATTTCATCTTCACAGAAGTCTTGAGCAGCAGGAATTGTTATCCTATTTTACATCTGAGAAAACCAAGGTCCAGGGAGACATGGCCAAAGCCACATGCTCCTTAAAGAACATAGCTGGGCTTAAACACAGGCCTTCTGACACCAAGTCCTATGCTTTTCCCACTGTCCCAAGTTTCCATTTATGAAACAGTCCCATAGAATAGGCCCTTAGAATACTGTGAATGCTGAACTGTATTAAACAGTCTACTCAATTCAACTAACATTCGTTGAGCACCGACTGTGAACCCCTCACTGGGCTCAGTGCTACAGGCTCAGAAGAGAAAGTCACAGGTAGGTGCTGCAGGAAGGGAGTGCAGAGTAGAGTGTAGGAGGCCATCGTGCAAATAAGTGACTATGCTATGAAGTGGTACGTGGCTGACCAAAGCAGATGGGACATAATGACTCTAGGGGTCCATGAAAACTTCAAGGAGGAGAGAATTTGAGATCAGTTTAATAGGATGGATTCAGGGGTTTAGCAAGTAAATTATTTTTTAATTGCCAAGAAAGGAGGGCAAAAGATTAGTGACTCATGCAATGTTAGCACTTGGCCTGAGACCAGATATTTAGGAATCTTGACATCTGTGGATCTGCAGGCCAGACCATATGGCATCAAATTAAGAGAGATGGTTAATGTTAAAAAGCAAGGGGAGATACACAAAAGAATAAAGAGGTCCTCCATCCTTCCTAAAGGGCATGTGCCCAATGAAAATATCATGTTACATTTTAAAGCCAAATGAATTTAGCCCAACAGCTAAATGCCATCTGCAACTTGGACCATTTTTTTTTTTAGGATGGCAAACGCAAAATATTACAGCCCAGTAAAGATGTCTGGAACAACCAGACGCTTGTTTTCTCGTGCACCTCTGACTGAGGCTGGTTAGAAGCTGAGACACTCATGCTGAGCTGTCTTGCCCCAGCAATTGCTCACAGGCTTGTCTACTGGCATGCTTTCAGGAAAAGGGGAAGCTGAAAGCCAGCTGGGCCCAGCTGATAAACTCCACTGCAAGTCCATCTTTTGTCCTGTCTTTTGACAACATCCCACCTCTGATGCACAATATGCCAAATCCTTTCCTTCTTGTTCTTTGCTCCCTGTCTTTCAACCTCACCTCACTTCCTCCCTGACTCCCTCAATCCTGCCCCCAATCCGTCCCCAATCTTCTAATTTATCAACATGAAGATGTATAAACTTTCTGGGTGGAAACTGAGGGCTACATTTCCAGCTAGTTCATCTCTCTCTCTTCCCATTTGCTCACTTCCCCACTCCCCTTAATGTCAGCTCTCCCTGCAACAATAGATTTTTATATTATGTCTTAATTTTCACCTGGGTACAAGAGAGAACTATTTTCATTGAAGGGATTTAGGCCAGGGCACTTTTCAATAGGAGTTAAAGGAAAGTGGTCATCATTGAATTTAAAAGCTCTACAGGGAAAACAAAAGACTAGAGTGTGGTCTCCCTACCCAAGGGCAGTTTTTCTTTTACAACATTTTGATGTTTGGATTCACTTACTAGTAGGAGGCCAGTTATGCATCACCCATTGCCTGTGTGTGTGTGTGTGTGTGTGTGTGT
>PVJS01050733.1:0-14209 GCA_004027185.1 Glis glis | reverse complement strand
CTTTATTTTGAAACCGGGTCTCATGAAGTTGCGGAGGGCCTCACTAAGTAGAGAGAGAGGGAGAGAGAGAGAGAGAGAGAGAGAGAGAGAAAGAGCAAGCTGAGGCTGGCCGCGAACCTGGATCCTCCAGTCTCCGCCTCCCAAAGTACTGGGATTACAAGCGTGCGCCACCACGCCTGGCTTTTTTAATTTAAATTTTGACAGGGTCTCACTAGGTTGCAGAGGGCCTCACTAAGTAGCTGAGGCTGGCTGAGAACCTGGATCCTCCAGTCTCCGTCTCCCAAAGTACTGGGATTACAAGCGTGTGCCACCACGCCCGGCTCTCATAAACTACTTTTTAAAAAACCTTTATATCAAGATCTTTTTTTCCTTGTCATTATAAAAGAGGATTATGACTACGGGGAAGGCAGTCCTTGCAGAGAGCAAACAGTAGGTGCTCAATATGTGTTGGTTGAATTGACTTGCCGCAAAATTGAACCAGTAAATTTCAATTTGCTGTCAGGCAGAACACTTGTACACACCAATTACAAAGCAGCCATAGTCGCAGCCGGGCGCGGTGGTGCATGCCTATGATCCCAGTACTTGGGAGGCTGAGACAAGGGGATCTCAAGTTTGAGGCCTGCCTCAGTAACTTAGTGAGACCCTCAGCAATTTAGTGAGATCCTATTTCAAAATAAAAACTAGAAAGTAGGGATGGGGTGTAGCTTGGAGGTAGAATGCCCCTGGGTTCAATCCCCAGTACACACACACACACAAAGCCATAGTTACAGCTGCTATTAGCACGTACGATTAAGACTCAGTTTCTGCTTGGCCATAAGCTGCTCTGACAGCGATTGTGGTATATTAGGGTGCGATCAGAGACATGGCATAGGGATTTACTATAGGCATTACACCCGCACCATTATGGGGTCCCACATACCCCTCACCCAGTTTGTCCCCTTGCTGAGCCTGACATTACATTTACCATTGCACACGTATCACAAGTAAGAGACCAACACGGGCACATTACTATCGACTACTACAGACTTCGTTTGGATTTCGCCAGTTTTTCTATTAAGGGGCTCTCTTCAGTCCAGGGCACCATACTGAATATGTAGTCCCCATGTTTCCAGTCTCTGATGGTCTCTTCATCTTTCCTTGTTTTTCATGACCTTGACAGCATGTGTGTGTGTGTGTGTGTGTGTGTGTGTGTGTGTGTGTGTGTGTGTATGTCGGGGGTTACTGGGGATTCCCCAGCCCTATTTTATTTTTTATTTTGAAACAGGATCTCCCTAAGTTGCTGAGGCTGTTCTCGAACCTGTGATCCTCCTGTCTCAGCCTCCTAGGTACTGGGATTACAGGTGTGTGTCACCGTGCCCAGCTATGACCGTGAGAGTCTTGAGGAGCACTGGCCAGGTGTCCTGCAGAGCATTCCCCACCCTGGGCTTGTCTGATGAATAGACTGGGGTTCTGGGTCTTTGCAAGGCTTATCATGGAAGGGAAGTACCTCCTTTACACCTGCTATGGGGGGGCTCGTGACACCAGCGTGACTCCTCCCTGGTGGTGTTGACCTTCCTCACTTGGTTAACATGGAGTTCACCAGGCCTCGGCACTGGATGCTACTCTCTCTCCCTCTCCACACTCTACTCCTGGGAACAGAATCGCTGACTCCAGCCCAGCCTCCTGGGAACTAAGCGCCACCTTCTGTAAAGGGAGGATTCATATGGGTGACTTGAAATTCTTTTGTGGGAAGATTTTGAAATCCTTTTGTAAGGATTTGCCCCTATTCTAAGTTTTTTTTTTTTTTTGATCCTCCTGTCTCAGCTTCCCAAGTACTGGGATTACAGGTGTGCCCCACCATGCCCAGCTACTTGTTTGCTTTTTAACTTAATAATTTGTTTATATAAATGAGGACTCGTAATGTGTTTTATATTTTCGGTTATATTTTAATACTCTGTTAATGTATTTGGTTGTTTGACTTGTTACAACTTTGGACATTGGGAACTCTTTCAGGTTAGCTTCTGCATCCTTTGGATTTGACCCTATTCTAAGGTTTTTTGATCAGATTTACCGTGAAATTTTCAACTTTTCATAGGAGCCAATAGGATCTCCCTCCCTCCCTCCTTCCTTCCCTCCCTCCTTCCTTCCCTCCCTCCCTCCCTCCCTCTCCTTCCTCCCTCCTTCCTTTCTTCCTTATTCACTGGGCATTGAACCCAGAGGAGTTCTACCTCTGAGCTACACCCCCAGCCCTTTTATTTTTTATTTTGAAACAGGGTCTCACTAAGTTGCTGAGGCTGACCTCGAACCTGCAATCCTCCTGTCTCAGCCTCCCAAGACATGTACCACCATGCCGGGAAGCATAGGGTTTTTTTTCTAATGATGATACAACATTCCAATATGAAAGCAAAGAACTTTATTATGTCAGTGGCACTTAGTAACGACTCTTCTGTAAAACGTTAAGATCTGGTGGTCTAGGAACGAGTTTTTTTGTGTTCTACCCCGACAGACTGAAAACTTAGCAGAAGAACGGGTGCGTAGTGTCATCTTAGACTGTCTTTCTCAGGCGTCCTGGGTACTGGAAGAAGAGCAGCAACTACTTAGAAAATTACACATGCTCACTCAACAGACACACCCGCGATTCCTGAAAGGATACAGATGTATAAATCAGTAAATCAAGCAGCAGTAGTTGACCTGGGGGTTCGACTTTAAAATTTCCACCGATGCTAGGGAATTTCACATCATTTTCTGTACTTATCAGCCCAGAGTTTAAGGGGATCGTCCTGAAGAGGGAGCCCATGGACACACGCTGGAGGACCGGGTTGGAATGCAAGAAGCAAGCCCAGGACAATCCCCTCCCCCATGTTTGCTTTTTCCCTTCCTGTAACTCTTTATTTTATTTTATCTTACTTTATTTTTTCGTGGTACTGGGGATTGAGCCCAGAGGCATTCTACCTCTGAGCTCCACCCCCAGCCCTATTTTATTTTTTATTTTGAAATGGGGCCTTGCTAAGTTGTGGAGGGCCTTGCTAAGTTACTGAGGCTGGCCACGAACCTTACTGAGGCTGGCCACGAACCTGCGATCCTCCTGTCTCAGCCTCCCAAGTACTGGGATGACAGGGGTGCACCACCACACCTGGCTTCCGGTAACTTTATTTTTATTTTTATTTTTATTTTTTGCAGCACTGGGGATTGAACCCAGGGGCATTATACCTCTGAGCTACACCCCCAGCCCTATTTTTTATTCTTTATTTTGAAACAGGGTCTCACTAAGTTGCGGAGGGCCTAAGTACCTGAGGCTGGCTGCGAACCTGTGATCCTCTTATCTCAGTCCCCCAAGTACTGGGATGACCGGTGTGTGCTACCACGCCCTGCTTCCTGTAACTTTAAATGTGTGGTGCCAGTCAGGCGTGGTGGTGCACGTCTGTCATCCCAGTACTTGGGAGGCTGAGACAGGAGGATCGCAGGTTCGTGGCCAGACTCAGTTACTTAGTGAGACCCTCTGCAACTCATTGAGACCCTGTTTCAAAATAAAGAATAAAAAATAGAGCTGGGGTAGAATTCCCCTGGGTTCAATCCCCAGTACTGCAAAAATAAAATAAATAAAATGAAATAAAATAAAATAAAATAGAAATAAATGTGCGGTGCCTCAGTGTCTGCAGGCTGAAGCGGTGGCTGCTAAGCGTCTGCCCACAGCCTCTTTGGATCCACTTCGGAGCTCCAAGCCCGCCCGCATGCGCAGTCCCGTTCCCACCTGACTGCGGGCTGGCCGCCTCCTCGCTTGGATGCCTCTCAAGGCTCACCTGCCAGCACTGACTTAATCCGCTTACCAAAGGCTTGGCTGCTTTCTGACTTCCAATGGCATTTTCCTGCCTCTGGCCAGCTCTCTTTTTTGTTTCTATAGTGTTGTAGGATTTGAAGAGAGATAAATGAGCCCGAAGCAAAGGACTCAAGTCAGGTGACACCAGCAGACCATCAGAATTCCAATCCCCAGAGAAGCTGGTGGCTTGGAAGAAACCCCGGTTGGCATCTTGAACCCCAGCCATGGAGGAACTATTTATTAGTTTGGAAAACTCAGTGCTGGTCTAAGGCAATGTGGCCCAAATGTCAACTATCCATACATCGCACAATGTAATGTTCCTAACGTCGCCACAGTGATACCTCTCTACATCATTGCATGCTTTAATACTTTCCTTATTTAAAAGCAAAAACTGAACTGGGTGTCGTGGTGCACATGCCTGTAATCCCTGTACTTGGGAGGCTGAGATGGGAGGATGGAAGATTCAAGGCCAGCCTCATCAACTTAGCAAGAACCTTAGAAACTTAACTAGACCCTGTTTCAAAATTTTAAAAAAGGGAAGGGGTTGGGGGTGTGGCTCAGCGGTAAAATGCCCCTGGGTTCAATCCCCAGTAACACACACACACACACACACACACACACACGGGCATGATGATAGCACACACTTGTAATCCCAGTATTTGGGAGGCTGAGACAGGAGGATTGCAGGTTCGAGGACAGCCTCATCAAGTAATGAGACTCTCATCAACCTAGTGAGACACTGATTCATAATAAAAATGAAATAGGGCTGGGGGTATAGCTCAGAGGTAGAAGGCCCCAAGTTCAATCCTCAGAACCAAAAAAAACCAAAAAAGGAAACCTGCTGGGCTGATCCGCCAGGCTTCAGGCTCTCCCGGCCGGCGGGGCTTTGGCTGTGGCGCTAGAAGGACTTCAGGGGCTGGGGTTGGGTGCAACCACCTGCTCCAGGGCCTGCACAGTTCTAGATGGCCTTCCTCGAGCCTGTGAGAATATAATCAGATCTTTCCTATCAAAGAAATAGCTTGACTTAAGCTCCCTTTTGCAAAATCGCCACTTTGTAACCTCCTGTGCGCTTGTGTTCTTTTCTGTCCGTTTCCATCTCCTGAGAATCGCCAGTGCCAACCCCTCCCCGGCCCCCGCTTCAGCCCATGGCGTGGAGATCGTGCGGCTGTGTTCCCACCAATAGGAGCACCGCACAGGACCCTCACGCTGAAAACAAAACGCCCAGCAGTTTTCCACCGCATTGTTCTTGTCTACCTGACTTGACTGGTGGCAGGATCCCTTCTTGCAAAATGTAAATTCACCTTGCTGAGCCACTTTTAAATATGTGTCTTTTCTTTTTCTTTTTTTTTTTTTGCGGTACGGGGGATTGAACCCAGGGGCGTTCAACCTCCGCGCTACACCCCCGGCCCTATGTTTTTATACTTTATTTTGAAACCGGGTCTCACCAAGTTGCGGAGAGCCTCACTAAGTAGAGAGAGAGAGAGACAGGAAGAGAGAGAGAGAGAGAGAAAGAGAGCCCATGCACGCACACGCATGCGCGAGCTGAGGTTGGCCGCGAACCCGGATCCTCCGGTCTCCGCCTCCCAAAGTACTGGGATTACAAGCGTGCGCCACCACGCCCGGCTAAATATGTGTCTTTTCTTATGACACCATGGAAATTTATTTCTGACAAGCCCAATGAGGGTGCCAAGGGGAGCAGCAGGGAGGGGCAGGCCAGCTGGGCTGAGCCGCGGGTTCGGTTACATCTCTAGGGGTCCCTTTCAGGTCCCTTCATACTCAGCCTTTCCTGCCTGTCCTGGGAGCCCTGCACCGCGCCTGCTCTCAGACTCGGGGACCAGTGTGTGACCGCGTTGTAAAGAGGATGAGTATGCAGGGGCGAGGCTGGTCGGCTCTGGAGGCCAGTCTGTAGACAACACGGGGGCCTCATTTGTTGAGTTTGGAAAGAGCTGGCAAACACACACCCCTGATATGGTTCTCTGGCCGTTCACTAGGATTTCCAGAGCCTAGGGCGAGGCAAGGTGGTGTAGAATTGAAGCCATAGCTGGCTCGGGGAGGAGCACTTAGGGGTCACCTGGCCTTACTTGTCCTCATATCCCTGCAGGTAGACAGCCAACTTCTTCATCAATCCTAGGGGTTCGTAGCATGGCTTCCTCAAATGGGGGAGCACTTTGGTGGCACTATGGTCTTACTGGGTCCCAATGATGTGTCCCCGGGGCATTGAGCTTTCTAGTTTCTTTAAGTTGTTTGTTAATAGAGAACAAGTAAGCCGGGCATGGTGGTGCACGCTTGTAATCCCAGTACTTTGGGAGGCTGAGACCGGAGGATCCGGGTTCGCGGCCAGCCTCAGGCCTCTCTCTCTCTCTCTCTCTCTCTCTCTCTCTCTCTCCCTAGTGAGGCCCTCCGCAACTTCGTGAGACCCAGTTTCAAAATAAAGTATAAAAATATAGGGCCGGGGATGTAGCACGGAGGTAGAATGCCCCTGGGTTCAATCCCCGGTACTGAAAAAAAAAGAGAACAGGTATGAGATGAAATAATTCCGAATTCAGAAATATTCTTTTGTCTGAGAGGGGTTATTTGTGTATGTATTTATTTATTTATTCATGTAAATTTTCACACAGGGTCTTGCTACGTTGCCCAGCTGGCCTTGAACTTGGGATCCTCCTGTCTCAGCCTCCTGAGTATCTGAGATTATAGGCGTGCACCACTGTGCCTGGCTAGTAGAATTTTTTTTTAATTGGTGCATAAAAGCGGGATTCATTGTGATAGATTTGCACATGCACATAATGTAATTTGGTCGGTTCCGTTCCCCACACCTCCTCCTCCCTTTGCCCCATTTCCCCTAGCAGGGATTTTGTGGCCAACCCTGGGCATGGTGCTTGCAGATTGAGCAGGCTCTGGTGTAGGTTGAAGGCTTTAATTGTGAGCCCAGCATTTTCCAGCTCCTGGAATTGGGGGGCTATGCCCAGTTGAGGACCAGTGACCTCAATTCAGCCCCTTCCATCTTTGCCCTGGAAAGTGGGAGACAGTGACCCATTCCCAGGACCTTTACAAAGAAGCTCATGGTTATCTTCCAGATTCATGGCCGATGCCATTTGCTGCACTCAGAGGAGACGTTGCAGAGATGGGCCACGGAGGAGGGCGGGCGTGTGCAGGCTTGTCTCTGCAGTTCTGAGATGAGCCTGCGGCTTCTTTCCCAGTCCCTTCATTTGCAGAATGGTTGAAGCTCTGCACCTTGGAAAAGGCGGGATTGCTTTCATCACAGCGTGGCCCCAAAACCCTGTGATAATGTGCAGTCACCCCGACTCCGTGTAACCAGGCCAAGAAATGGCTGTAGTCCACTGGCCAGGAAGGGACTGGAGCGCTCACCTTATGGGGATATGGGAAGTGCCGGCCTCCAGCTCATTGAGAACTTCGGGGTCCCTTGGACAGCAAGTACCCTTTTCTCTGCTCCACTGCTTGGCTTTTGTGACTGTTCAGACCACCTGGAAAACACTGGTTTCCACTAACCTCATAATCACGGTGCACATTTTTCATGATTGAATGTTTGAACCGACTTGCCCCATGAAGGCAGAGTTTTACTGGGCTTTGAAAAACAACAACAACCACCACCTCAAAGCACAGTGATGTAGGAGAGGTGTGGTTCAAACTGAATTCCAGAAGTCCCCTATCCTGAAATATAGGTTCAGAGACACAATTTAAAATTCATAGAAGCTGTGTGTGGTGGCGCACATTTGTAATCCCGGTACTTGGGAGGCTAAGACAAGAGGATCGCGGGTTCACAGCCAGCCTCAGCAACTTAGTGAGACTCTTAGCAACCTAGTGAGACCCTGTTTCAAAAAAATAAAAAAATAAATAAATAAAAAGGGCTGGGGATGTGGCTTGGAGGTAGAATGCCTCTTGGGTTCAATCCCCAGTACTCCAAAAAGAAAGAAATGAATAAATAAAATCAAGGGCTCTTCCCACCCTACGTGGTCCGTGCTGAGAGATGCTCTGAGAGGGAATTCTGTCTGGCACAGGTGGAAGTCCTGGGGAGATTATGAGGAAGGGGACGCTGTCACCTTAAGGATGGACCTGCTCTATTTTTTTTTTCTAGTTTTTGTTCCTGAAGGTCTTCTGGGCCTGGTGAGAAATATCAGGGGCCCCAGCTGGGATGGATTTGTACTGCTATGTAACATGGTTGGGTCCTGGAACCATTCTAGACCCCCGGGCCCCTGCGATGTGCCCAGCCCGTGTCCTTTCCTCAGCCCTGGGCCTTCACGGGCTGCCTTCACGGGCTGCCTTCACGGGCTGCCTTCACGGGCTGCCTTCACGGGCTGCCTTCACGGGCTGCCTTCACCGGCTGCCTTCACCGGCTGCCTTCACGGGCTTTGCAAGTCCAAGCGCCCTTTCCACCCACTTCAGCACACTGTCTACAAAGTTCTTCAAGAAACTTTCTATCCCTTGCTTAAAAATGGGCCCAGAGTCCAGGAGAGCTTCCATTTTAAGGGAAGGCTGTAGCAGTCAAAAATATTTAGTTTCGCCGGGCGTGGTGGCACACGCTTGTAATCCCAGTACTTTGGGAGGCGGAGGCCGGAGGATCAGGGTTCGCGGCCAGCCTCAGCTCTCTCGCTCTCTCTCTCTTTCTCTCTCTCTCTCTCTCTCTCTACTTAGGCCCTCCGCAACTTCGTGAGACCCGGTTTCAAAATAAAGTATAAAAATAGGGCCAGGGGTGTAGCGCGGAGGTAGAACGCCCCTGCGTTCAATCCCCGGTACCGCAAAAAAAAAAAAAAATTAGTTTCTCCTCTCTAATTTATCAGGAAACTTCCTCTTTGAGTAGCAATTCATGATTCACAAGATTCATGGATTAGGAGGGATGAAAGGAGCCAGCGGGTCCCTCTATTTTAAGAATTGTAAAGCCCAAAGCCGGGCGTGGTGGCGCACACTCGTAATCCCAGTACTTGGGAGGCTGAGACCGGAGGATCCGGGTTCGCGGCCAGCCTCAGCTACTTAGTGAGGCCCTCCGCAACTTAGTGAGACCCTGTTTCAAAATAAAGGATAAAAAACAGGGCTGGGGGTGTAGCTTGGAGGTAAAAAACGCCCCTGGGTTCAATCCCTGGTACCGCAAAAAAAAAAAAAAAAGAATTGTAAAGCCCAAGGTCTTCAAGAGCCAGCAGGGATGCAGGGGAGGGGAGGAGGGAGTAGAGGGGACTGTGCACACTGGAGAGCAGAGGCCAGCACTGCCCAGCCCGGGCTGTCACTGTGAATGAACAAGACCCACCCAGTACTATTCAAACCTTTATTCTTTAAGAGATGCCCAAATGCCTGCTTTTTAGGTGAAATTTGCACATCTTTGTGTGTGTGTGTGTGTGTGTGTGTGTGTGTGTGTGTGGTGCTGGGGATTGAACCCAGGGGGCATTCTTCTACCTCTGAGCTACATCCCCAGCCCTGTATTATTTTTTATTTGGAAAAGAGTCTTGCTGAGAATTTTACTAAATTGCTGAGGCTGACTTTGAACCTGTGATTCTTCTGTCTCAGCCTCCCAAGTACTGGGATTATAGGCGTGCACCAATGTGCCGGGCAAAATTTGCATATTAAATGAAAAATAGGCTTGGTGGTGGGCAAGCAGTTTATAAGTTCAGATCTGATGGCACCCTCTGTTTTCCAAGCCCCAGAGACAGGAGATGACCGGGAGCGAGCACTTTCTGCCACTAGTACAAGGACCTTCTGCTAGCAGAAGCTCTATGGCCAAAGGACTGGATTTTTAAAGTCACCGGGAAACAAACTTGGGTACAACAAGGGCTAACATTAATTACCACTTGCTACATTCTAGGCCCTGTGCTGTGCTTGTATCAGCCTCACAGCTAAATATTTTGCCCACTTTACTGATGAAGAAACTGAGGCTCAAGGATAAGTCTGAATAAAGGGTGGGCCAGTGTTCAGGGCTGGAAGACATGGCCTTCTTAGGTAGTGAGCCTCCTGTCTCTGGGGGAGTCCTAGAAGAGGCTGTATTGGTAGAAAGATCCTCATACTGGATGGGAAGCAGGACCAGACGCCACTGGAGCTTCCTTTAAGGTAGGTGTTTTTTTTTTTTTTTTAACACTCAACACTGTTGACATTATGAGCCAGATAATTCTTTATTTTGGGGGCTATTCCTGTGCATTGTGGGGTCTTTATTAGGATGTTGAGTGTGTCTAGCTTCATCCCAGGGATCCTCAGCACCCCTACATGCAGGAGTAGCCTCTTCTCCCTCCAGTTGCCACAACCAAGTCTGTCTTCAGATATTGTCAAAAGTCCCCTTGCAGAACAGAAGTGCCCCCAGTTGGGAACACTTTGTTAAGGTTTATGAATCTGTGATTAGTGGTTTGCTAATTAGCTTTGGGGAAAGGGCAGGGAAGATTAACATCTGCAGAGCCTCCAGGGGCCTCCCATACACTATCTCAGAGAGGCCTTTCAAGGGTACAGGGAGACAGGGCTGTCAAGCCCAGTTTGCAATTCAGGAAAGTTAAGAGACTCCCCCAGTCACACAGCTGAGTCATAGGGCTGGGGTATATGCAGATCCATGTGACAATACGCTGCAATTTTTCTTGCATTCAGATTTTAATATGAAACAAAATATGCTAAACATTCACATCAAATTAGAAAAAGGATACCAAGAAACACTAAACAAGGGAAAATAATAATAAAGATAAGGGCAGAAATCAATGAATTAGAGAATAACAGCAATAGGAAGCCAGGTGTGGTGGCACACGCCTGTAATCCCAGTACCTGGGAGGCTGAGACAGGAGGATCGCAGGTTTGAGGCCAGTCTCAGTAACTTAGTGAGGTTCTCTGCAACTTAGTGAGACCCTATTTCAAAATGAAAACTGAAAGGAACTGAGGGTGTAGCTCAGAGGTAGAATGCCCCCTGCGTTCAATCCCCAGCATCACCAAAACAAAAATGAACAAACCAATAGGAGCAAGTGCCAGAATACAGTTAGGAGGAATTCGTTCTGGTTTAAAAGCAGAGTAGAGTAACTATAGTCTACAACAACTTACTGCAAAATAACTAGAAGAGTCTGAAGGTTCCCAACACATAGAAATGATACATGTTTGAAGAGATGGAAATGCTAATTACTCCAATTTGGTCATTTCACACTGTGTACATGTATTGAATTATTATACTGTACACCATAAATATGTATAAATATTATGTGTCTAATAAAAACTAAAGGGGGCTAGGAATATGGCTCAGTGGCAGAGCTCTTGCCTATCATATACTGATAGAAGAAAATATGTAAATAAACAACATATACAAGCTGGACGTGGTGGCGCAAGCCTATAATCCTACTACTTGGGAGGGTGAGACAGGAAGATCACATTTGCAAGGACAACCTTAGCAAGTAGTGAGACTCTCATCAACCTAGTGAGACCCTGTTTCAAAAATAAAATAGAACTGGGGGTGTAGCTCAGAAGTAGAATGCCCCTGGGTTCAATCCCCAGTACTATACACAAATAATAATAATAATAATAATAACAACAATGATAATAATAATAACAACAATAATAATAAATAAACAACATATACAATAAAAGAAGAGAAATAGCAACAGAGAGAACAGGAACACATAGAAAAAGAAAATTTTATTTATGAATATCTGCTACCAACAAATTTGAAAATTTAGATGAAATGGATATATATCTTGAAAAATTATAAAATGTCAAAATTTGGCACAGGGAACAAAAAAAGAAAACTTGAACAGACTAAAAAGTATTGAAGATTTTGAAGAATTAATCAAAGGTTTCTCACCCAAAATGCTTCAGATGTTCTTATATGTGAATTTTATCAAACCTTAAAAAGAATAACTATCTTTTAATAATTCTGCTATCTTAAAGGTATTGCAGAAAATATGAAAAATAAAAACTGCCCAACTCATTTTACAAAGCCAGGACAGCGTTGGTTCTAAAGCCAGATAAAAATATAGAAGAAAATAAATTACAGTAGATGTAAAATATAGATGCAAAATATCCCAAATAACCTGCTAGCTAACTGAATCCAAAACTTTTAAAATAAATAATAGAGCTGGGCATGGTGGTGCATGCTTGTAATCCCAGTACTTGGGAGGCTGAGACAGGAGGATCGCAGGTTTGTGGCCAGCCTCAGTTACTTAGTGAGGCCCTCTGCAACTTAGTGAGATCCTGTTTCAAAATAAAGTATAAAAAATAGGGCTGGGGGTGTAGGTCGGAGGTAGAATGCCCCTGGGTTCAATCCCCAGTACAGCAAAAAATAAAATAAAATAAAATAAAATAAAATAAATAATAGAGTCAGCCCTCTGTGTGTGAGTTCCACATCTGTAGATGCAACCAACCACAGGTTGAATATATTCAGAAAAAAAAATGTGTTCTTACTGAACATAGACTTTTTCTTGGCATTGTTTTCTAAATAATACAGTATAACTGCTACTTATATAACATTTACATTGTATTAGGTATTATGCATCATCTAAAGATGATTTCAAATACATGGGAGGATATGGGTAGGTTATAGGTCACACTATACCATTGTATAGAGGGACTTGAACACCTGTAGATATGGTTCCAGAAATGTCCCCTGGATATGGATATTTATTTATTTTTGTCTTTTTTTTTGTACTGGGGATTGAACCCAGGAGCATTCTACCTCTGAGCTATACCCCCAGCTCTATTCATTTATTTATTATTTGCTTTGTGGTACTGGGGATTGAACTCAGGGGCATTCTACCTCTGAGCCACACCCCCAACCCTATTTTATTTTTATTTTAAGATAGGGTCTTGCTAGATTGAGAGTCTCACTACTTGCTGAGGTTGTCCTCGAACCTGTGATCCTCCTGTCTCAGCCTCCCAAATACTAGAATTACAGGTGTGTGCCACCACGCCCAGCTAGCCCTTTTTAGTTTGAAACAGGGTCTTCCTAAATTGCTGAGGCTGGCCTCCAACCTGTGATCCTCCTGTCAGGCCTGAGCCACCATGGTTGGCTCAACCTTTATTTTTAACAGACCCATTTTAACTGTTTTGCTTACAACAAGGAAGAACACAGCCATGCCTCTGTCACCTCTCCTCTCTACCACAGGAGATATGGCCAATGTTATAAGAAAAGCAAACAATTCAAAAGAAAGAGAGGGAGAAGAAAAAGAAGTGTAAAAATAAATACTACAGTTGTGGGGTTTTTTTTCCAGTAGAAATGATCACATTCATAGTAAAACAATGGGATCAAATCAAAACAACAACAGCAACAAAGATCATGGAACCCAGATAAAAGATCAACTTAAAAAAATCAGCAGTAAAGTCGGGCGTGGTGGCACACATCTGTAATCCCAGTACTTGGGAGGTTCAGATTGGAGGATCGCAGGTTCAAGGACAGCCTCAGCAAGTAATGAGACTCTCATCAACCTAGTGAGACCCTGTTTTAAAATAAAAATAAAAACAGGGCTGGGGATGTAGCTCAGAGGTAGAATGCCCCTGAGTTCAATCCCCAGTGCCCCCCCCACACACACACACATCAGCAGTAGCTGGGTGTGGTGGCACACTCCTGTCATCCCAGTACTTGGGAAGCTGAGACGGGGGATCACAGGTTGGAGGCCAGCTTCAGCAACTTGGTGAGAGACTGTTTCAAAATAAAGAATAAAGTCAGGCATGGTGTTAGGATGCTGAGATGGGAGAATCGTAGGTTCAAAGCCAGCCTATGCAACTTAGTGAGGTTGTCAACTACTTAGTGAGACCCTATTTCTAAATAAAAAATAAAATAAGTCTGGGGATGCAGTTCAAAGGTAGAATGCTCCCGAGTACAATCCCCAATACTAAACAAAAAAATTAAAAATAATAATAAAAATAAAAAGACTAGAGGAGTTGCTCGGATGTAAAATGCCCCTGGATTCAATCCCTAGCACCACACACACAAAAAAATATTTCTCTACATCATTAATAATCAACTGGAAAATATGATAACATGTATTAAATATATACAAATTATACATTGTAATATTTAGAACATACAATAAAAACCAAGATATTATTCACAATAGCAGTAAGAATGAGAAATTAACAAAAGAACATGCAAAACATTTATGGAGAGAGTGTAACATTTGACATTAAAGGGCAAATAAAAAAATCTGAAAAACAGAAAGACATTCAGTCTCCAGTAGCATTACTTAATGTCATAAAAATGTCAATTGTCCCAAATTAAGCTATGGATTCAAGGTAGGCTTAATCAAAATTGCAGCTTGATATTTGGGGGAATTTCATAAACTTACTCGAAAATTGTTTGCAAGAATAAAGATCTAGGAAGAGATGAGTCAACTTTGAAACAGAAAAGCAGAATTAAGATTTTCCCTTTCAAGGCCGGGCGTGGTGGCACACGCTTGTAATCCCAGTACTTTGGGAGGCGGAGACCGGAGGATCCGGGTTCGCGGCCAGCCTCAG